>CATIWR010207461.1:0-41366 GCA_949677035.1 Omphalea diandra | reverse complement strand
AAGTTAGTGTTAAATTATTTTTAAAATATTTAAATATTAAGATAAATATAATTTGAGTTCAAAAATTTTTAAATTAAATAAAAAATATAATTGATTAATTAATTATGACAATCTTTACTAGACTAACTTGATTATAATTATAATTTTATTATTTCATTTATTTGATAATAATTTTTATGAAATAATATATAAAAATGGCTAAGTACAGGGCAGATTACAAGGGTATATGGGGACCATGGCCTCCAAATTGTTTTTTTAAAAATGATATAGTTCTTTTTAAATGAAGACTTAAATGAAATACTAAGAGTATGTGTAATTATATTGAAGTATATAAATTTGGTCTCCCTAAAAATTGAAACACCCATATAGTATAAATTTTTTTTATAACATTAAATTTGACTCCTAAAAATTGAGGTGAAGTTTCGTCACTAGCTAAGTAGGAAAAACTATTTTGAACATAAAAAATATATAAATTTTTAAATTAACAATAATAACCTTAAGGTATATAAATTTTAATTAGATAGATAATATTTTTTTATAAAACTAATTATTATTTTAATCTTTAAATTTGTGATGTCTTAAATCTTTGTTATGTTTATCATATTTCAAATTTGTAATATTTAAAATCTATACTATATCTATACTATAGATAAAATTGATTGAATATGAAAAACTTTTATAGACATGAAAGAGTATAGAACTTTTTTAAATTGATAATAGTACTCTTATATTATAAATTTTTATTAAATAGATAATATTTTTATAGAGATAATTATTATTTTAATATTTAAAATTTGTGATTATTTAAAATAATAGATACCATTTCAATTTTAAAACTTGTTATTATTTAAAATAACTAAAATAATGGATAAAAATATTTATATTTGAAATTAATTTCACTTTATTTTTTAAATATTTTATTTATACTATATATAAAAGTGATCTAACAAGAAATCAATACTATATATAAAAGTGGCTATTTCAAAAAACTTTTATAGACATAAAAAACTATAAAACTTTTTTAAATTGACAATTCTAAATTTAAATTATAAATTTTAATTAGATGGATAATATTTTTTATAAAGATAATTATCATTTTAATATTTAAAATTTGTGATTATTTCAATTTTGAAACTTATAATTATTTAAAATAACTACAATAATGAACAAAAATATTTATATTTTAAAATAGATAAAAATATTTATATTTTTAAATTAATTTTACTTTATTTTTAAATATGTTATTTATATTATATATAAAAGTGGACTAACGAGAAAAAAATTTTAGACATGAAAGAGTATAGAATTTTTTTTTAAACTAGTAAAGATAACCTTAAATTATAAATTTTAATTAGATAGATAATATTTTTTTACAGAATTAATTATTATTTCAATCTTTAAAATTTATGTTTATTTGAAATAATTAAAATAATGAATATTATTTCAATCTTTAAAATTTTTGATTTTTTAAAATAACTAAAATAATATATAAAAATGTTTATATCTTTGTTTGATAGTCATATTAAACACTTAAAATTAAAATATTCAATATTTATTTTTTTAAGATTTTTTTAGAATAGTTTTTTAAATTCTAAATATTTTAAGTGTATTTAATAATATTTTTATTAAGCACTTAATTTTAAAAATCATTTAATCTGATAAGTAAAAATTTTTACTTAATAGATTAAGTATTGAAAATTTTATTATTTTGATGAATCCATTCATTATTACAATTTTTTTATTGACAATGATATGATTAATAAATTTTAAATATTTAAAACTACATTATATGATAATTTCTTGTAAAATATATAGTTATCTTATTTTAAATTTATTTGTTGGATTTGATTTTTTTTTGAGAATTTGATATTTATTAAATGATCATTTAGCGTTTAAATTTTTTAATACTAAAATTATTCAACTCATAAATTTGAAGTACTAAAATTATTTTGTATTTAATTTTTCAATACTTAATTTTCAGTTTTGCCAAACAATACCTTATTTTATTTTTTAAATCATACTATATATAAAAGTGATTAACCAGAAAAAAAAATTTCTAGATATAAAAAGGTATATAATTTTTTTAAATTCATAATAGTAACTTTAAATTATAATTTTTAATTAGATAGACAATATTTTTTATAGACTTAATTATTTTTAAATTTTTAAAATTTATTATTATTTGAAATAATGGATATTATTTCAATTTTTAAATTTGTGATTATTTAGAATAACTAGAATAATGGATACAAATTTGTATATCTTCAAATTAGTGTTATTTTGTTTTTAAATATTTTATCTATAGTATATATAAAAATGGCTAACTAGAAAAAAATTTTTGAACATAAAAGTGTATAAAACTTTTCATATTGACAACGATAACCTTAAATTACAAATTTTAATTGGATGAATAATATTTTTTTATAGAACTAATTATTATCTCAATTTTGAAATTTGTAATTATTCGAAGTAACTAGAATAATAGATATTATTTCAATCCTTAAAATTTATAATTATTTAAAATAACTTAAATAATGAATAAAAATATTTATATCTTTAAATTAGTATTTCTTTATTTTAAATATTTTAAAATTAGAATACATTTTATATAAGTTTAAAAATTTTTAAAATTAAATAATAAATTAATTTGTTAATTGATGAGTATAATTATTTACTATTTAAATTTAAAAATTAATTATATTTATTTTTCTCTTTTTTTGTTGTCTTTATACATAGTATTCATATCTATATATATAGATATATGTACAATCTATATTTATAGTATATATAAAAGTGACTAAAAAAGAAAATTTAGTTGAACTTAAAAAATTGTAGAATTTTTTTAAATTGACAATAATAAATATAATTATATATAAATTATACAATTATATTAATATTTATTATAGCAAGAAATAAATAATTATATTATATTAATAATTATATAATTAATATTATATTATAAATTTCAATTGCTTTGATAATAAAAGTTAACTGTCCAATCATAATTTTAAACGATTTAGATATATTAAATAACTTGTATAATAATATAAGAATGATTTGCAAAAATTTTTGTAGAAACGTCATACATACTAAGATGAATATCAGATGATGTATAAGAAACATATATTTTTACTAAAAATTTCTCTCTCCAATTGAAAATGAAGGAACCTTTTTCGATTTAAAAATTTTTTAGTACACTTCTGCTTTGCCATGATTATTAATAAATTTAATATTAGACGAACTCAAATATTATAATTTATTTACTACAAAATTATGAGTAATTATATGTAACATTATCTAAAAGCATTTCAATATGTATAACAAAAATTCATTTGCAATCTGATAAAATAATATAAGCATAAGAAATTTATATTAAAAATATGTTTTATAAAAAAGTTCTTTTTTCGCAAATGTAAAATTTTATTATACATTTATTTAAATAAATCTATAAATTGAAATATTATTCTAATATTATTTTGATATTTTAATTGTTGCAGTGAATATGTAAATAAATGATGAACGACAAAAATATCTTTTGTATTTATTGATGTTATTTTATTTATCTTTTTATTAATCTTATATGACTCATATTTAGTTTTACAATTTATTTTTTCCCTTATTTTGTCTTAAATTATTTTTCCATTCACTTATTAAAAAATTATATTTATTAGAAATTTTATTTTATATGTATTTTATAAATTTCTTGATTGTTTATACAATTTATTATCTTTATTTATATGAATATAAAATTAAAAAAATTAACTAATTTATATATTTAATAATTAGTTTAAAGAATAAACGCCTTTTCTAATGAATTGTTTTGGGTTTTTATGTTGCTACTTTTCATATTTTAAAGAAATCTTATGAACTTCGACAATTATCGAGTTTTCGTCTTTAATATGTTGTTGTTTTGAAGCTTCATTTGAGGTAGTTGCTCTATTTAAATGTTTTACGTGTTAATTATATGGTTTTCTTTTTCCTTCCTTTGGTTATTCATTACTATATTTAAAGGCTCTTAAATTTTAATAATGGATGTTCATTTTGTTATTGGTTGTTCATATTGCTTATTTTAAATTAGGTTATTAAATCACGCATAACAATTACAAGTTAAACTAGACTTTCCTTTTAGAAACAAGTTAAGTTGTAGTATCATTCATTTACTATCATAATCAAATCAACACTTGATTTTAATAATTATTTTCAATATTGTTGCAGCAAAATGTAGCCATCAAGATTTCGGTTCATTACGACAAATGCAGAAGGGACTGAAAACAGCTTCCGTGGTGCATGGTATCACTTTGTTTTCTATGATTTTTCTTTTTAAATCCACGTAGGGAAGGATGGGATGTACCATCCATAATCTACTCCGGTAAAGATCCGAGAATCATAAAACAAGCATTCTTTGTCCGAGATATAATTGTTACTTTGACGATGAAATGAAATGGAACAATTTTATAAGTCACGAGTGCATTCATTGTAGGCAAACAAATGCCTAATGCAAGTTCGAAATTTTAGCTTCAAGAAAAGGTCACACTATAATGCATTGAAATTTTACTGATTTGACCGATCATTCTAATTCGATTCTGAAAATACTAGTAGTACTTGCTGCTGCTAAATCTTGTGTTACACTCCCTTCTCCCTCCCTCTTGGCCCTCGCATAAGCTGAAGTGTGGATATTATTCAACACTCTTAGCTTGGACAATAGGGAATGTTGAATGACTTGAATCTTTTACGTTGATTCGCTTTTACAATCTGATCCCAAATAGTCTTTTATTGACGTCTCAACAGGCCCAAGCGACTCGAAACAAGTTAACAGGCACAACAGTAGTCGCAACCTGCAACTAGGCCGTTGTCGTAGGGATTCTTAATACAATCCCACATCCGTCCAAAACTGTTTTACTAAAGAAGATACCATATGCTTGCCGCTTATTACTGGCATACACCTCTTTTTTATCTCATCCGAGCTCACTTCTCAATAGAGCTAGTGTAAAACTTTGTGTTAAAATTTTTCCGCGGAATGGTTTTGCAAGTAACTTATTGCAACATTATCTAACAAGTAGATTTGCAAGATTTCTGAAATTGTCATGATAGTAGTAGACTCAACTTCTCCATTTTTGGAAAACCTTAATCTAGCTCTCATGTAAAATTTTCCAACATATGTTTTAAAATAGGATCAAAATTGATAGAAATCACTAAAAGTACAAACAAACTTGGGTCAAATATTTGTTGTAGTTAGAATACAAATTTCGAAATCTTTAAAACAAATTCTTCCCTCAAAGCTGTTTATGGTCACTGCTGAATGCTATAATGACGATGTTTTACTCAAACATTGCACTTATTTGAAGTTTAAACACGACATTGCTCAATGTTGAGAACTTAGGCAGATACATCACCAAGTGCAATGATACCCACCAATGCCATGAGGCTTTTCCATTAAATATGTTGCATTTGCGTATTATTTGAATGCGTGCTCACATTTCGTCTCTTTATCATTATTTGTTGTAGGATTTACATGAGTGCCACGTGCCAACAATGAAAATGTAACACTCCGAATTTTTCAAGTTAATACACTTATAATAATAATAATAATAATAATTTAATTGGGTAAAGTTTACATGATTAGTTTAAGTAATTTATTTAGTTTTATTATTTTAAATAAATGCCTTATATTTGTGATACTTTTAATAGATTTATTTTGGGGATTGTTAGTTTTAAATAATGATAATTCATTAATAAAATGTCATTGGGTTTAATTGATTATTATTGAGATGTTAGAAAGGTTAATATAAAAGGTTTACAAAATTGTTGGTTATTATGCAAAATATTATTTTGATATTTTTATAATTAATCATGTTAGCAAGGATATTTTAGTGATGTTATCATTAGCAATAGAGAAAAATTAATCTTTTACTTTTTCTATAATTATAAATTTACCCCAAACAATGGATTTATAGACTTAATTGAAATAACTTAAATTAGTTAAGGATCATTTTGATGAGAAAGCAAAATTTACAGAATTAAAATGGAAATTTGATAAAAAAAAAAAAAAAAAGGCCCTTTTCCACGAGAACAAACTAGAAACAACAACATTTTTCTTTTTTAAATAGGGGAGATGAAATATGAAGGAAAATGAAAAGTAAAAGGGGAGGGAGACAGAGAGAGAGAGGAAGGGGAGAGCCTCCTCGTTACCTTTTGAGGTAAGTACCCTATCAAGTGAAATTCTCTCAAGTGTTGAAGTTTCTCTCATGATAAATTGAAAATTTCATGTACTTAGCTTAATAATAAAAAAAGGAGATAAAGAATCAATTATGCCTAAAAATCGAAAGGCTTGAAAGCTCCATAAAAGCTGGATACTTCTAAACGACCGGTACATTGGGCTTTTTACCTCAGCGAACATGATATCAAGTATGAACCCAGAATGACCTTGAAGGCCCAATGCTTAGTTGACTTTGTCATGAATATGATAGGTGATAATAGACTAAGACATTACCAAAGGACACATGGACTTAACTTGTAGATGGTGCATCTAATGAGCACAGAGCAAGAACATGAGTGATGCTCCAAAATCCTAGTAAAATTAAAATTATATATGTTATTGCCTTAAAGTTCAATGTTATTCATAATGTTGTCGAATATGAGACTTTGATCACTGGGTTGAACCTAACCCTCGAAGTAAAGGTAGAAGAACTGTAGGTGTTCAGTGACTCCATGCTAATGGTTAACCAGGTTACAGGAGACTTCCGAGCCAAAGATAAAAACTTTGCTAAGTATTTGAAAAAGTTCAAATAACTACTCAACAAGCTCACCCAACAAGGAGGAACCTGGACAATCATTCGGGTCCCCATATGGAAGAATGTAGAAGTGGATTTAATCACCAAGGTAGTGGTAGAACAAGGAGAAATGTTTCAAAGCCTCCCCCTCAAGGAAGAATGACTCTAACCTATCATCAACGAACATGAGATCCTAAATGTAGTAGAATTAAATGTCTGGATGCACCCGATCATTCAATACCTCGATAAAGGAGAATTACCAGATGACTGAACAAAAACTTTGAAGGTATAAAAGAGATCAGTAAAATATGCATACCATAATGGAACACTCTACAGAACATTGGCCACACATCCTTGGACAAAATGTGTCTTTAATGAGGAAGGTAGTTATATTCTTTAAGAGATCCACTAGGAGATCTGTGGTACACATGAAGGCTTGCACACAATGGCTTATAAGAGAATTTGTACACACTTGTTAAAAATGTTAGAAGCATGACAGAATCTCTCGAGTCCCAGCAATTCATTAGACCAGCATCACCAGCCCTTGGACATTCACTAAGCAACCAGACAAAGAAAATTCATTATTGTCATCATCGACTACTTCACCAAATGGATAAAATTTGAAGCAATGGTTACCATTATAGCTAAAAAGGTAAAAAAATTTCTTTTGGAAAGAATTTATTTATAGGTACGACATTTCCAACACACTTATCACAGACAATGACAAGCAGTTTGACAGTGTTAGCTTTAGGAAGTTTTGTAAGAATCTCCACATCAACATCAGGTTCATTTCAGTGGCTCATCCTCAAACAAATGAACAAATAAAAGTCACCAACAAAATAATCTCTAATGGACTAAAGAAAATACTTAATGAAAGTATAGGAGATTAGGCTGAACAATTAACTCATATTTTTTGAATGTACTGAACGACCATCAGAAAGGCGATGAAGAATCACCTTTCAGCTTAGCATATGACATGAAAGCAATTGTTCTAGTAGAGATCGACATGACCAGTCCTAGAGTTCAACATTTCCATCTAGACATCAATAATGAAGGAACAAAGCATATTGATCTACTTTAAGAACAGATGGAACAGGTAACTCTCCAGACAATGATAAACAATGCAAAGGTTGTATCCTACTACAATAAAAGGGTTCACTAAAGTTCTTTCTAGAAAGGCGACCTAGTACTTATGAAGGCAAAAATAGGTAGAAGAGATGTTTGGGTAGGAAAACTTGGAGCTAATTAGGATGGCCCCTACTTAGTTGTAAATGTAACAGGAAATGAAGTCTATCGATTAGCAACACTAAGGGGACAACCAATCTCAAGGTTCTGAAATGTAGACAATCTTCACAAGTACTATAAATAATGAGGTGTTTTAGTATATGTTATACATAAAGGGTTCAACCCCTTAAAAAGCCATAATATTCTTTATCTTCACAAATATAAAGGGTTCGACTCTCCCTAAAAAGCCATAAAAACCACAAATAAGCATAAAAGGTTTGACTCTCATTAAAAAGCCCTAAAAATCATTAACAAATATTAGGGATTCAGCTCTCCCTAAAAGCCATAAAACGTAGGGATCTAGCTCTTCCTCAAAAACCATAATTCTTGACTAAGTATAAGGTTTGGATCCTTTGAAAGCCATACATTTAAATAAGATTTGGCAATTGATAAAACTATAGTAACTCATCTCTTACATGTTAAAATTCTTAATTCACCCCACCTCAAGAGGAAAATAAGTGTAAGTCTTTGCTAGCTTCAAGATTTATAAGTACACGTGTTTAACTACTCAGACATCATCAGACGATTCAATCAATGGATCATACAACTCACATGTTGAGTAAAAGCTCTTTATTCAATTACTATAACTTCAAGTCGTATGTTCAATCCTGGTAATTATATTGGTTCACCTACGAAGGGATCCCTTGAGCAATGGTTCATATCTATTCATGCCAATGTTCATCCACTAACTTGAGAAGGGATTCATAAGCAGTCTTATACACTAAGTTATTTTACTTGAGTTAGAGAGACTATACGTGTGTTTAGTTTCAGCAAACAAGCATTAAAACACTCTTAGTTACAATTCTAACTTATTCATTTTTACTTAGTTTTTGCATTAAAGATGATATCTCTTGTATAAAGCAGTATATAAGAGTCAAAGAATAGGAACAACATCAAAAATTCATCCATTACAAAAATATATATTTATTACAAAAATATAAAACACCATAGGTGTTACAAAATGTTATCAATTACAAAAATTTATTTATAGGAAGGAGGAGGATTTTTTACATTCGCAGTCCTCGTTTGGCCTTTAAAGGGAGCATCTTCTGAGTCCACCTTCTCCTTTGGGTCACCGAAGGAAGGATCTTTTAAGTTTACCTCCTCCAGACCTTTAAGAACCTTTGTATGAGAAGGATAAGAAGTACTTTCATTGAGAGCATCCCTTTTCATATTAGGAATATTTAAGGGAATAAACTCTTTTAGACAGAGAGGGGATGCTAGAAGCTCATCAAACACTTTCTAGTTCCCCGGATGCTAAGTTTACACTAAGCTTGACGTCTCTCTAAGTCTTAGAACCATAACCACTTAGGCCATCTTGATTTTCTTGTTAAGCTAATACCTAACGGTGGGAAATGAAGTGTCGAAGAAGGATTTCCCACTGTTATCTCTCTTAGCATGCACAACATTAGACTTCATACATCTAATTCAAATTTATGTGTTTTAGCTTAGATAGATCAAGCATAGGCTAGTCTTACTCCAGGAAATTCTTAATAGTCTGCCCATATATTGTCAAGACCAGGGAGATTAAAGCAAACATTTCCTTCTCTTTCAATAGGCCTAAGGAGATAGTACTTCCTACGCAACCATAAAGACCCTTTATCATCGAGGAGGAGATCTTCAAATAGTTGTCTTTCTTTACCAATTGTTCCTCTTTCTTTGCTAGCTTTGTTTCCTTCTACATTAAGGCCTTCTCTAGCTTCATAACTTGTAAAGACTTTGTTTTCATCTTTTCACCATATATGCGATGAAGACTATTTAGTTTGGTCATATTTGTTTAGTTAGTTCCTTTATTCTTTCCTGAGCAACCTATTTTGGACAAGTACTCTTATATTAGCCAAAAGAAAACTAACAATGAAAATAAAAATAAGAAAACAAAATAACCACTTACAACGAAGGATACTTTAATTGTAGATATTCTTCTCTGACTCTCCTTCAACATCTATAGGCCCCTCAGCATGTATATGACACCAGTGAGCTCCAAATTAATAGAGGAGTTCTCTACACAATCCTATCTATCAAGTTGAAGATCAACAAAGTCCAAAAACTTGTCATAAAATGGCAAGATTTTAAACAATGTCACTCAAATTCGTCTCTAACCATTTTCTTTGGGTTCTGGCATTCCTCCTCCAAGGCTTACAGGGCTTCTATTTTCTCTTGCTCTCTATACTCATCTTTAAAGCTACTCTCATCCACTAATAAGAGGGATTTCCTCTTCTTTTATCTCTCCCTTTTCTCCATCATTTGCCCTTACCCTTGTTCTTGGGCATGTGAATGGGTGAAGGAAGCATCTTCTTAGTAGAGGATAAGGAGGGATGGCTTAGAGCGTTCGCCCCTATTGGAATAGGAATAGAAAAAACATCTCTTGCAGTACTTTTGTCTTCAACAACTAGGGGCATGATGTCCAAAATGTCCTCCCAATCATCCAAGTTAACGTGGACAGTCTTCAAAAAGTCCATCTCATTTACATAATAAAATATTTAGTAAATATCCGTAAAAATATAAAACACAAAGCAAGAATTATGTATCTTTATTCTTTCTCTTCTTAGGGGGTTGGTTTTGATAGTTCAACCTCCTTTTTGAACCAATTGCCCTCTTAGTTTCCTAGTAAGAAACTCCACTATCTTGGTTTGATTTTGTACGAACCAGTGATCATACTTCCTCCAAAAGGGCTAAACCTTTAAACATTCATCGGAAAACAAGGACAATTGATTACCATCATCCTAACTCATATGGAGTACAAAAGCAAATGGTTTGTCTAGAAAGACACAAGGGAGGTTCACTAAGTCTAAAGAATGATGGACAAAGAAAAAGTTGTACAGCCATTCCTTCAAGGATGAAGGAAGGTCGAACACAGCTTTATTCCCCACCTTGGAGGTTAAAGAAAGAAAGGGTTCATTGTTAAAGGTGTTAGATATGGGATGTGGTTAACACTAAACCTATCACTCGATAGATCTCAATTAAGCTGCTCAAGATTTGAATTGCATTCGGATGATGTTAGGTGAATAAGATGGAATAATAAAAGAGATAGCTCAAAACAGTTGGGTATAAAGGAAATTGGAGACCCACCTCTATATGTTCCTAATAAACAACCACAGTTTTTGCATTTGTGCGATTAGCTTATAGTTAGGAGGACAACAAGATAGCCAATACCTATCAGGTATCTGATAGATCTCGCAATAGCGCTCCAAATCCCTAACCTTAACGAAACTCTTATAATTCTTAAGTTTGCCCAAGGCTTGCTTAATTAATTCACCCATGATCCCTAGAAGAAGAGAGAGTACGATAAAATAACCAATAAAAATTTATAGAATCAATAGCTAAAAATACAGAAATGTAGGAGTATAGAGCAGGAATATAGAAATAAAGGAGGCTAGAGGATAAGGAGAAGTACAATAACGAAACAAGCAAAATGCAGAAAAAATGGAAAATAATAGGAGTGCCTCCCTTTATAAACTAGAGAAAAATCATAAAGAGGCGTGCTAGCAATGAATGTGAAAATCTAATAGCCTATTGGGAAATACAAAAATCAAATGACTAGGCATGAAACTCGAGGCAATATAATAACTGCTAGGATAATGAGGAGATGCACTATATAAGGTGAAATTCTTTAGAGCTAGGTTTTCATTTGGAAAAGAGTCAAACAAGAAGAACACTTATTGACTTAAATACTAAAGGCATAACTATTTAGGAGGGGGGATTATTGATAGCGTTCATATAACTGAACACCGTATAAACGGATGTTTGTCCCTCGTATATAGGACACGTACCCTTTACAGAGATGAACTCCATTCAAAAGCTAGCCTTTTAGAACCGAACAATGGAAGAATGAACAATTAAGAAAAAAATGCTAAAGTATGAACACTAGACAACTAAACAACCACATCGTTCGGGAAGTTCACTAAAAGACAAAAATAGGAAACGTTTGGGTGATATCAGACGATCACGTAACACATTTTTTTTAGGTATTTCTAGAAAGTCAAGACAAAGCCAACAAATATTATTCTTGGCTCTAATGGGAAGGATCTAAAAGCAACAGAGGTATAAATATTCATCGTCTTAGTACACTGAGGTACATTTTTCACAAGAGTTTTTGCTACTGCTTACTCAAAGTTCTCAATCTCTTTAACCTTTCAAGCAGACTTAAGTATCAGAGAGGTTTAGGGACATCCAGCCCCACTTTAGCTTACATTTATTCATTCCCTAATAGGTTATTCATCCTTCTTAGAGATCAAAAGGCCATCAGATATATAACTAATAATTTTGTTAAGTTAAGAAAGAATACTGCTTGAATATCTTTAAGCAAACTGGTTTAAATTATTACCATAGCTTTAAGAATAAATAAATTGTGAGTTGAATATAAAGTTATAAGTGAATTCTACAGTGATTGATTTAATAATGTCATTAAATAATGTTGTTTAACTCAATGACGAATAATAACTTCTATTTAATCTAATGATATCTAATTTTGTGCAATTCAATGGTGGTGAATAATAATTTTTATCAAATCCAATAATGAATTATTAATTACGACATTACTTATATGATGTGAATTAAAGTTATGGAATATATATATATAACAAAAACAAGTTAAAATGCTGATTGTGCCATGCTTTGAGAAGTTTAGGATTTTTATCTTTTAATGTTGACTAACTAAATTTAGTTCATTGAATATATCACATTTAATGCTCACTTAATCGTTACTACTATAATCAATTAAAAATCAAATTACATATATAAAATCGCAAATCATAATTACAATAATTCAACTCCATTATCATTATAAAAGCTAATATAAACACACAATTTAATTTTCTTCAAAAACAATTAATGTTTTTATTTACCTTAACTTCTACTCTTATATATATATATATATATATATATATATATATATATATATATATATAAATTGTGTCTGTTATATTGACAAAAAATAATCTATACAAACTAAAATAATACCAACAATCCATTCTAATGAACAAAAAAAAAAAAAAAAAAATCACTTAATACCTCCTTTAATTCCATTGTATTCCATAACATTAACCCATGAATGATACATCACTATAAAAATAACTAAGGCTCAAGTAAAAGAAATGAACTATAATCTTTATAATAAAATTAGCATATTTTCTCTCACATAACTAAATGTCAACACTAATAAAATCGATACTGCTCGTAAGGCCCGAATCAAGCACCAACGAAGTGAATAAAAGAGAAATCATATAAAAAGATAAACTTCATAATAATGTTATAAAAATTTAAAGATTTAAAATAAAAAATTATAAATAAAACTGCATGAAACGCATAATATCGACTAGTTATTCCTGATAAATACCAATTAAAGGAGTTGTCAAATACTAAACAAAGACTAACCCGACCAAAATCTTATAGGTGATGAACCAAAATATAAAAAGTTTGATTCAATAACATAATCACAAAAACTTAGAGGCTGAAGATATCTTATGTCGACAAGATACATGAGATTAATAATTTTCATTGTAATGGTAAAATGCAATTTCTATAATTGGTTTGATTGTTTTTTTTTTCTTGTTATTATTTCTTCTCTTATCAAATTTCCTTATTTTGGTAATTTATTTACTAATTTGTATGAATAATCACTAAATTATAACTAGAATTCAAAGCACAAAATCCATTTAAAGTAAAAAAAATAAAAAAAAAATCTCACTAATAAACTATAATAGAAAAAATTAAAATTTAATGATTTAATTGAATAAAATTAATTTTTAGTCACCATCTATGATATACAAAAACTCTTGGAGAGAAACATTTTCGTGTTTCGCAAACGTTTCTTTGTAAGAAACCCACTGAAAATCTTACAAAAAGTTTTAGGCGCGTTTCTGCAATTTTAAAAAATTAAGAAATGCGTTTTCATTTTGAAAATATGTTTCTTTTCTACTATTAATTTTAGTTATAAAACTTATAGATAACTAATATTTATTTTTAAATATTAAATTGATTATTATCATCTTATTTATTTTTTTATATTTAATATTGATTTAAATAATTTTTTTAATATTATTTTTTTATATAATCTCATAATTAGTTGTTTCAACATTTATTATATATAAGAAACAATATTTATAAATATATCTTATTTTTTTTATTTTTGCACATTTTTCTTTTTTTAAGAATATGTTTTTTTATGTTCATTTCTATATTTCTTGTTTTTTCGTTTTTAATTTCCGTGTTACCTAGATCACCATAATAAAATTTTAATCATAATTCAATAATTATAAAGACTAGTTATGCAAAATTTACCAGAACAATGAAATTTGATAATGAAAGAAATAATTTTAAAACAATCAAAATAATTATTACTATAATAAAAACCTATCTTCCCAAAAGAAAGAACATTCATATGCAAGGAAACAACGAATTAAACCAATTATGGAAAAACGTTCCAAGAAAAATTTTATGAAACAAATCACGTCTCTTCCTGGCTCAACAATTGCATCCACCCCGTGATCATTGAATATCGCGTTTCGACGCCATTAACTCCAAAAAAAACTCCCAACGATGGAACTTGGTGATGGTTCGTCATCGGGTCACGGTATACTCGCTTTTCTTTATAACTCACCCTTACTAATGCATTCAGGTACTGATTTTCTCCTTAAGCCCATTTTCCTGCGCGGGGTTTCTGCTTCTTTACACCTGCTTTTGTTACTTGTGGTGTCATTCTCATTTGCATGTAAGAAACTTAATAGAGTGGGTGATAGTCAAGATTGTAATACAGAGAGGTTTAATGGGAATGATAGAGTCTTTTGTAATAAACGGACGGCCGTCTTGTGTTGTTTGGGTGTTTCGGTGTTTAATCTTGTCGGGTGTTTATTGAGTTTCTTCTATTGGTATAGGAATCGTTCGTCTGATGATGAACTAGTTATCCTTTTGGATTTTGTGGTTAGAACACTCTCTTGGGGTGCACTTTCTGCTCACTTGCATACCCAGTTTTTCGATTCGGCTGATACGAATTTCCCATTTTTATTGAGAGTTTGGTGGGGATTTTATTTCTCAGTTTCTTCTTATTGTCTTATTGTCGACATTGTTGTTCTTTATAAAAAACAAGCGTCTTCCTCACAAGTTCAGTATTTAGTATCTGATGTAGTCTCTGTGTTCACTGGTTTCTTTCTTTATTATGTGGGGTTCTTGAACATTAGGAGTGAATATACCCTTTATGAAGAACTACTACTGAATGGTAATTCGAGCACTAATTTAGAGTCAAGTAACTGTAGAGGAGGTGATACCGTTACTCCTTACTCAAATGCTGGTCTATTTAGTATTCTTATCTTCTCTTGGGTGGGTTCTCTGATTGCTGCTGGCAATAAGAAAGCTTTAGACCTTGAGGATGTTCCTCAACTTCATAGTGCAGATACAGTAGTTGGGGCATTTCCAGTTTTCAGAAATAAACTCGAGTCAGATAGTGGTGATGCTAGTGGAGTTACTACGTATAAGCTTGCGAAGGCATTGTTCTTCTCTTGTTGGAAAGATATTCTATGGACAGCTTTGTTTGCGGTGTTGTACACAGCAGCTTCTTATGTCGGTCCCTACCTAATAAATGCATTTCTCCAATGTCTCAATGGGCAAGAAGCGTTCAAAAATCAGGGCTATTATTTAGCTTTCGCTTTCTTTGTTGGAAAGCTTGTAGAGTGCCTCTCACAGACACACTGGTACTTTAGGTTGCAGCGAATTGGAATTAGGATGCGGGCAGTACTTGTGGCGATGATCTACAACAAGGGCCTGACTCTTTCGTGTCAGTCGAAGGAGGGCCACACCAGTGGGGAAATTATCAATTTTATGACTGTTGATGCAGAGCGAATTGGTGATTTTAGTTGGTACATGCATGATCCATGGTTGCTCATCTTCCAAGTTGGTTCAGCCTTGTTCATATTGTATAAAAATCTTGGGGTTGCATCATTTGCAGCATTTGTTGCAACTGTGATTATCATGTTGCTGAACTATCCACTGGGAAGATTAGAAGAGAAATTCCAGGACAAGTTGATGGAATCTAAAGATAAAAGAATGAAGGCAACATCTGAGATCTTACGGAATATGAGAATCCTCAAGCTCCATGCATGGGAAATGAAGTTTTTGTCTAGGATTGTCGAGCTTCGAAAGACAGAGACAGGATGGTTGAAGAAATTTTTTTACACCTCAGCAATTGTCAGCTTTATCTTCTGGGGCGCTGCTATTTTTGTGTCTGCGGTAACATTTGGTTCTTGTATGCTGTTGGGAATCCCACTTGAGTCTGGAAAGATATTGTCTGCACTTGCAACATTCAAGATTCTTCAAGGGCCAATCTTTAATCTTCCTGACATGATTTCTACAGTAGTTCAGACCAAGGTTTCCCTAGATAGAATTTCATCTTTCCTTCGTCTTGATGACTTGAAGTGTGATGTTGTCGAGAGGTTTCCAAGGGGTTGTTCAGATACAGCAGTTGAGATAGTTGATGGGAATTTTTCTTGGGATTTGTCTTCTTCTAACCCAACATTAAAAGATTTAAATTTCAAAGTATTCCATGGTATGAGGGTGGCTGTGTGTGGTACTGTTGGTTCAGGCAAATCGAGCTTACTTTCCTGCATTTTAGGAGAGGTGCCCAAGATCTCAGGGACCCTTATGTTGTGTGGGACAAAGGCCTACATTGCCCAGTTACCTTGGATACAGAGTGGCAAGATTGAGGAGAACATATTATTTGGCCAGGAGATGGATAGAGAAAGCTATGAAATTATACTGGAGGCATGTTCCCTGAAGAAGGACCTGGAAATCTTTTCATTGGGTGACCAAACAGTTATAGGTGAAAGGGGTGTCAATCTAAGTGGCGGACAGAAACAAAGAATTCAAATTGCAAGAGCTCTCTATCAAGATGCTGATATCTATCTTTTTGATGATCCTTTTAGCGCTGTTGATGTGCATACTGGGTCTCATTTATTTAAGGTGAAATCTTCGTGTTTTTATTTTTTATTTTTTATTTTCTCTAATTACATCAGGCAAAGTGCAGGATACGGTTTCTTTTGAGTTTATGTAGTTAAAATTGAAGAAAATATTTGCAATTTGTGCTAATATTCTGCTTTGTTTTTTTTTTCTTTTATCTAATTCCTTATATGCATCAAAAAATAATGATGCTTCTCATAAAGTATATTTGTTTGATTATTATATGACAGGAAGTTTTGCTTGGTCTTTTGAGCTCAAAAACTGTTATTTATGTTACTCATCAAGTTGAGTTCTTGCCTGCTGCTGATCTAATATTGGTGAGTAATTACATTTCTATAGTTCAGTGCTTTTGGAATTTATCATCTCAGACCATGGAATTATTGGATTTTACTTGTACCATGCGGTTAGGTCATGAAAGATGGTAGGATCATGCAGGCTGGAAAGTATAATGACATTCTCGATTCGGGGTCTGATTTTATGGAACTTATCGGTGCACATGAGACAGCTTTATCAGCCCTGGATTCCAAACAGGCAGGGCCAGCTTCTAGAAGTGAAAGTACGTGTCAGGACAAAGATGTGTTGAGCAGCACCAATGGGGTGCCCCTGAAAGATGAAAACAAAGATCTACCAAATGGCAAGGGTGATGAGATAGCTGAGCCAAAAGGACAGCTTTTTCAGGAAGAAGAGAGGGAAAAAGGCAAAGTTGGGTTTCATGTCTACTGGAAATTTCTCACAACAGCATATGGAGGAGCTCTGGTTCCTTTTATTTTGCTGGCGCAAATTCTCTTTCAGATCCTTCAAATTGGTAGCAACTATTGGATGGCTTGGGCAACTCCAGTGTCCAAGGATGAGAAACCTGCAGTTAGTGGAAGCACACTAATTATGGTCTATGTAGTTTTGGCTATTGCAAGTTCTGTTTGCATCCTGGCCAGATCCACACTTCTTGTGACAGCAAGGCACAAGACAGCAACTGAATTATTTAATAAAATGCATTTGTGCATTTTCCGAGCCCCCATGTCCTTCTTTGATGCCACTCCAAGCGGACGAATCCTTAACAGAGTAAGTTCATTTTGTTGTATATGCTTCTCATTCATGTGGATTAATACCTAAACTGAAAGTGAACTTTGAAGGCTTTATCTATTTACTTGATTTTAACATTTTCCTCCACTTCGAGTCAGTACTTTGAGTGGAAGTCATATCAAAATTAGTTCACTTAAATATATGCGTTTCTGCTCTAATAGGCTTCTACAGATCAAAGTGCAGTTGACATGCAAATTCCAAATCAAATTGTAGGAGTTGCATTCTCAATTATCCAGCTTCTGGGGATCATTGTAGTCATGTCTCAAGTAGCATGGCAAGTTTTTGTTGTGTTTATCCCTGTAATTGCTGTCTGCATCTGGTACCAGGTAATCCCCATGATCTCTTCAAACACTTATGTTTATATGCCAAATAAATAATGCATCATTAACTACTCATATGTTTTTTTATAACATCTGTTTTAGTTATCTGTTTTTTTCCATCTTCCTGTAAGATGCTTAACTCTAACGAATTAAGAGAACCAAGTCTTAATACTATGCAATTTGATGTAGCCGCACTTTGAATTATCTTTAATTTTACCTGTCATCATGCTCCATATAGAAACAGAGTCCTCACTCATTTATTGTTGTGCAGCAATACTATCTCCCTTCTTCTAGAGAACTTTCACGGTTGGTTGGAGTGTGCAAAGCTCCAGTAATCCAGCATTTTGCTGAAACAATTTCAGGATCAACAACTATCAGGGGCTTTGATCAGCAATCAAGATTCCAAGAGACAAATATGAAACTGACGGATGCATATTCTCGGCCCGAGTTTCATAGTGCTGGTGCAATGGAATGGCTTTGCTTCCGCTTGGATATGTTCTCTTCTATTACATTTGCCTTCTCTTTAGTTTTCTTAATCTCTTTTCCTAGGCGAATTGACCCAGGTTGGTAGTTCCTGTCTTGGATATTTCTTTTCCATACCTCTCTTTCACAACAAATTGGTAAGCCTAAAATACACCTTGTTCTTTTGCTTTTTCATTTTTAAAGCTATTGCTGGTTTATCTGTGATTTATGGACTCAACCTAAACATGTTACAAGCTTTGGTCATATGGAATATTTCCAATCTAGAGAACAAAATCATATCAGTAGAGAGAATACTCCAGTACATGTCTATTCCTAGTGAGCCTCCTCTTGTATTGGATGATAACCAGCCAGACCCTTCTTGGCCATCACATGGAGAAGTTGATATCAGTAATCTGCAGGTACTTCAATTTATTTGTTCAATTGAAGATTATGATTTTTTTTTGTATTGTTTATGAAATGTATGTTATATTGATGAAAGCACTGTGATGTAGGTCCGGTATGCCCATCACATGCCACTTGTGTTGCGAGGTCTCACATGCA
This sequence comes from Omphalea diandra, assembly GCA_949677035.1. Taxonomy (NCBI): domain Eukaryota; kingdom Viridiplantae; phylum Streptophyta; class Magnoliopsida; order Malpighiales; family Euphorbiaceae; genus Omphalea; species Omphalea diandra. The sequence continues at coordinate 21,943 of CATIWR010207461.1, read as the reverse complement.
CCTTCCTAGGAGGGAAGAAAACTGGTATAGTGGGGAGAACAGGCAGTGGTAAATCGACTCTCATCCAAACACTATTCCGAATTGTTGATCCTGCAGCCGGTCAGATTGTGATTGATGGCATCAATATTTCGTTGATTGGTTTGCACGACTTACGGTCAAGACTAAGCATTATACCTCAGGATCCTACAATGTTTGAAGGGACTGTACGAAGCAACCTGGACCCCCTTGAAGAGTACACAGATGAACAAATTTGGGAGGTAGGTTGTTCTATTTTGACCACTAATAAATGGGTTCTTCCATTTGATATAGACTGTTGCTAGAATGGTTAGTTTTAAGGATTTGGCAGACGCTAAGATATATGTAATGTTTCCAGGCTCTTGATAGGTGCCAACTTGGAGATGAAGTTAGGAAGAAGGATAAAAAGCTAGACTCCATAGGTTTGTTTTTGTTATTGTATGCTCCAGTTGTATGAAAATCTTTTAAAACTTAATGGCATAGAAATCTCACCGTGAAATATCATCTTGGTTCTGCAGTTACTGAGAATGGAGAGAACTGGAGTATGGGTCAGAGGCAGCTAGTTTGTCTTGGGCGTGTACTACTGAAGAGAAGTAAGGTTTTGGTCCTCGATGAAGCTACTGCCTCAGTTGATACAGCTACTGATAATTTAATTCAGCAAACATTAAGGCAACACTTCTCTGACTGTACAGTCATAACCATTGCGCATAGAATAACTTCAGTTCTTGATAGTGACATGGTTCTGCTTCTGAGTCACGGTAAACATGTTACTACAATTTAATTATATTGTAAATAACTTTTTTGTTACACAATGTGGTTAATCATTTGTTATCATGGTGCAGGGCTTATCGAGGAATATGACTCCCCAACAAGGTTATTAGAAAACAGGTCATCAGCATTTGCACAACTTGTAGCGGAGTACTCAGCAAGATCAAACTCCAGTTTTGAGAATTTAACTGAATTGAATGATAAAGCTTCATGAATCACAGTTCACCTGCAATAAGTTTCTTGATGACGACAACGCTGCCATACTTGAGGACATAGTCTAGATAATCAAGTTGCCAGTTGCAGTTTATCATAGTCATGTTGCACTAAGGTCGTGTATAACTAAATTTTTTAGATTGCTGAGCTTTGGTGACTTTTCCAACACTTAAAAAGCTCGTAATTTTCTACCAATTGAAGAAACTATTTTTTTTATCAATTTTTTAAAATTATCACATTATTTTTAAAAATTTAACGTAATTAAAAATCAATTCAAAATAAAATAATCATTTTAATGTTATATGTATTTAATATTGAAAATATAGATTATTTTTTAAAATAAGAAAACTTAAAAATATAATATCTCATAATTAATTAATATAAAGAATGTTAATATAATTCCCATTTCATATTAAAATTATAATAAAGAAATTTAACATCACAATATGCAGAGCACGACGAGTTGGTAACTAATGTCATTATATTTATAAGATAAATCCGCACAAGGCATGGGTGTTGATCGGCAACGGTATGACAGGAAAAGAGTCGGCTAGTTTGCTCTGTTCCCATTTAGGTTGATGTTCACCTAAAAATCACACGTAAAATATGGGCAATTTCATCAGAAAATATTCTGTAATCAGGGACAAGAAAAAAATTGATATAGACTCTATTTGAGAAAACTAACTGATAATCTAGTTGTAGATGATAGTCTTATAGTTATGGTAACTGATAATTTAGTTAATTGATATAAAAGTATTTGGTAAAAACAGCTGAAAAGGTAGCTGAAAAATGTAAAATGACATAAAAGGATATTAATTGTCATTTAGATAAAAAAAAAAAAGAGGGTAAAAATAAAAATACACCTTTTTTATTGCATTAATATAGTAGGTTTCACTTTTATTTACCTTAGTGTTTAATTTGTATAAAAATAAAAATATACCTTAGTGTTTGATTACGTTAAATTACATTTCATTATATCATACTAAACAATACCTTAGTATTTAATTTGTATAAAAATATAATATTTTAGAAAATATTTGGTTTTTAAGATATTAGGTTTCACTTTTACTTTTTTACACATATAAAACAATTTTTTTAAGGATTAGATGATTTTTTTTTTGTAATTATTGAAAATTTTTAAAATTAAATAGATAATTATATTCTTAATTGAGATAATGTTTAGATAAATATAATCTTATATATTTTTATTTACTAAAACACAAAGTATTTAATTTTATTTTTAAAAAATATAAACTATAATATAAGATTGTATATATTTTGATTTTCTTGAATCTTTTTTAATGTAAATCATATGTTTGAATAATTAATATATTATATTTTAAGTATTTTTAAGCGTTTATATAATTATTATAATAGATTTTATTTCAGAATATTTATGTCTTCAAATTGTTCCACCGACTTATTTGTCCCACACACATATATATAGACCTTAAAAAATGTTTAATGAGAATTTCCATTTGTTTTCATTAACTTATCTATATATTGAAATATCATAGATTTTATCTTCATAATGATTATTGTTTTAAATTAAGTTATTAAATCACTCATAGCAATTACAACTTAAATCACTCATAGAATTATATATATATATAAAATTCTATATATATATATATATATATATATATATATTGCAGAGGATTTCCAATATATAGCTATGTTTCATAATACCTACGGAAACCCACAAAAAAAACAACAACACAAGAATACGCTTCAATATAAGCATATTCATGAGGAAAAAAAATAATATATATATATATATATACCCAGTGGAATGGACATCGCCAAAGATGGACACGCGCGCATAGGGGAGGTGTCGTCGTTTAAAGCTACGGTTGAATTCGAAAGCCAAAGAAGCCGCACCGTTGTATAGTTCAACTAAAATTTAGATATAATAAATGATGATAAAAATCAGGGGACTACACATGGTGGAATAACCAAAATTACATCTCCCCTCCATCCTAAATGTTGACATAAATTTTGAGAATTGTACTCAAAATATCAAAATATTAATATATAATGTGCTTAATGAGCACTAGTCTACTTTTACAACTTACATTCATCTACACACTTAAAGCAATGTGGCATACTTACACTCTACTGATCCTTGCACTGCAACACTATCAAGGGACACCTATAATATGTCATGCCAAAGGCGTCTTTGACTTGTCCTTTTAAAAAAAAATAAAAATTAAATACATAATTTTATCATTTTGCATTTATTTTTTTACTTATTTAAATTAAGTTTTGATATTTATTTTTTATAATCGCACTGATCACGCAACAAAAAGCTAATTCTCACTCTTAAGGTGAAAGCAAAATGCATCAAGCGGATTCATATCTATTAACTTCAGGCTAAATCATTCTCCTATTGGATCAATTTTGAATTACATGATCTACTTTAAGCTAAATCATTCTCTTATTGGATCAATTTCAAATTACATTATGTTTTAAGTAAATTCAAGTCAAGTATTTGATCAATGTCTAGAAGAGATTCGGATCATTATTTAGATTTTAGTCTGGATTGATCAACATCACCTATAATTTGATTTTTAAAATAAAAAAAATTCTTTTAATCTTAAATTTTTTAAAAATTTAAATCGAGTCAAATTTAGATCAATTTAAGTTATGGTCAAGTGCTCGAATTTGACCAAAAAATTTTCATATTTATATGTTTTGATAAATAAATTAAAAGAGGTGATGATTTAAAAAAGCAAGGGATACAATCTCTAATAATAATTTTTTGAAGAACTTCTTATTCTTCTTTTATTTAAGAACATAATTTCAAGATTTGATTTCCTTGATTTAGAATCAATGTTGTGATTTTGAGGGATTAATTGAGTTGTTCTCAAATCAAATTAATGATTTTGTTAGACTTGAAACGCTTAAGTTGTAGCTTGATTTTGCTTTGAAATTTATAATTTGAGGATATGATTAGCTTGATCTTGTTTTGAAATTGAAGCTTTCCAAGATGAATTTGATTCAATAGCTTTAGATGCTTGATGTTGAATCAAAATAGAACAGTCTTCTAATTCATAGAGAAGAAGATGACAAATACGATTTCACGCCCCATCATAAGTCAATGGTGGAGCCTTCCCATATTCATCGAGAATATGAATTTGAGGACTTGAATACTTGAGAGTTTTGCCTCTTGAGTTCTCGGTTCGAATCCTTTACAAGTATTGGAGCCTTAGAAGGACTTGAGGCCTTTACAGATCTTGGAGACTTGGAAGATCTTAGAGCTTTCGAAGATTTTGGAAACTTGAAAAATTTGGGAGCCTCTCCTAATGTATCATAGGTGAAGGGAGTCCCTCGGAGTCCTTTATTTGGTGAACAAGTTGAGTAAAAAGATAGAGTTAGGTGGTGCTTAATAAAACGGAAAATTTAGTGCTGAAAAATTAAAGACTGAATTTTAAGTATTGAATAATTTAAATGGTGAACATTTTTAATTGTAACGTTGTTTGGTATAAAATAAAAATTAAGAGCCGAATCTAATTAATTTATTTGATAATTATAATTATTGAATATATATTAAGGGTCCGTTTGTTTCGTAGAAAATAATTTTCAGGAAAATATTTTCTGTAATTTTCTTTGTTTAGTGCATCCAAAAAAATTGTTTAGCTGAAAATATTTTTCTGATGAAAAAGAAAACTAAGTTATTTTTCAAGAAAATGATTTCTAACTAAGTTATTTTTCAAGAAAATGATTTCTCGTTTTGAAAATGGGAAGTTATTTTTCAAATTTTGATAAACTCATTCAAAAAAAAATAAATCATATAAAATACATATATTTATTATTATTGTTCATTCTTAATTACTGATATCATCACCAGTCATCATCAACCAATAACGATCACCAACGAGAGGTAAGACCCACAAAAAAATTTCAATTTTAATATATTTTTTATTATATTAAATAATAAATAGTATAAATATAAAATATTTATGGTCTAAATTTGTTATAATCTTATTAATCAAAAGAAAATTAATATTTTGATAATGTGTTCCAAACACCAGAATATATGTTACTCAGAAAATATTATTCTCAAGCAAGTTGTTTTCTGTAAAATAAATAGTGCTTAAATGTATTTTGTTTTTAAAATAGAGTTTGTCGATTTATTAAGGGTATATATATCATATTAATAAAAATATTTTAGTATTTGTCAGTTGAGTTGTTAAGAGATATTTTCTGAGTTAAAAATTGTTACTTATTATTTTAAGAGAATTCTAATTGAACTAAATTTTTTTAGTAATGGATAAATAAAATTATTAAACAAATTTCAAAAAAAATAAATGCTTAAAATTTTATTTTTAAATGATGAATAATATTATCAAACAACTCCTTTATCAATCTCTCTTATCGATAGAGTAATTTAATTACTTCATTTGACATATAACCATTAGCTCTTACTTTATCATTTATGTTAATTGAAAATTTTATTGGTTTCAATAATTTATTTTAATGACCAGCCTAAAATATTTTAATTGACCAATAAAATAAATAAATTAAAATCTAATTTATTTATTTAACCAATTAATTAATAATTATTAGCTAATAAATTTAATGTTTACATATGTTTATTGCAAAAAAAAAAGTGAGGACCGGCGGTCATGTTTTAGCAAATTAAAAATATTATCTATATTATAATCTAAATTTAATTTTAAGCCTAATATTAAAAAAATATAAGGGCAAATTTAATCTAAGTATATTTATTCAATTATTGTTTTAACTTTAGCTACAATTGAGAAACTTATTAGATAAATTATTGTATAATTGATTTAATTAAAATCTTTAAATAAAGTTAAAATTTTGCGAAGATATTTGAATTTTCGAGTCATTATGACAAACTTTATATTGATGACATTTAAATTTAATGTTGATTTTAATTTTTTGCTCTAATTATTTTTTAATCATACTGTAAGATTATCTTGTAGTTAGTCATTAGATTATCAAATTTTTATTAGTTTATATTTTTTATCATTTGACCTTATTTTCTTGTGATAAGGTTGGTAACCTAACTATATATAATTTTTTTATCATATTGATTATATATTTTGTTTGAGGTGGGAGTCAAAGATTTTTAAAATTCAAATTTTGAAAATTTAGATTTTAAAACAATTTTAAGAACTGAATTATATTTTAATAATTCTCTTGTTTACAAAAATTATATTTAAAAATTCAATTTTTCATTTTAAAAAGAAAAGCTTAGATGAAAAATTAAAGAATTATAATAATAGTTTTATCAATTTAAGATTTATTTTAAATAAAAAATTTTATTTATTAAAATAAATTTTATTAATAAAATTTAATTTTTTCTGCATTATTTACCTCAAATAAAAAATACAATAATTTGATGATTGTTACATAATGATCACAATTATCAAACTATTTGTGCCATCAAACTATTTCATTTTCTATGTGAACTAGGGTTTGTAGATATGGATAAATACTTCTATTTTGTAGTTATTAGGCCAATTTAATATTAATAAAATTTTTAATTTTAATTTTAAGTCTAAGATATATATATATATATATATATATATATATATATATATATATATATATATATATATATTACTATAACGCTGATTTTTTTTAAATCAAGTAATGAGATTATCTTGTTGTTACTCATTAGGTTATCTAGTTTTTATTTGTTTAAATTGTTACTTATTAAATTATCTAGTATTATTTTTTTTTCTTTGATATTGAAGGAGTCATTGCAGTATGTACGTGGTATGTCATATATTTAGTAATTTTTTTGAATCGTTGGATCAAATTAAGATTGGTCAAAGTAGAAAATAAGATGAGTTTACTCCAAAAGTAAGAATAAACAATTAAAGTGATATGTTTTATCAATGACTAAAACTATAGATACATTGTCTTATCTAATAATTTTAAACTGTTGGATTAATTTAAGATTGGTCAAATTAAAAAAAATATGATAACTTGACTCCATTAAGCACTCTCCGTTCCATAATAAGGGTTGTTTTTTAGTTTTGCACGTAAATTAATAAACTATTAATGATGCTACATTTTAAGGGTAAAATGATTGAATTATCATTTTTTATAGAAATACTTAAATTAAATGTATTAATTATACTTATAAATATAGAATTGAAAAAAAAAGTAATTAAAATCTTATTAATATTATAAAGTGACAGATATTATAAAATGAAAAAATTCAAAAAGCAACAATGATTATAAAATGGAGGGAATTCAAAAATGTAAGCAAAAATGATGTGTAATCAATAACTCATACTAAAGAGAAAAATTGTTGATGAAATTTGAACCATGTCTATTCTTACATAGTTTTGCATTATCACTAAAATAAGATACTAGTTAACATGGTTTTTAGAATCGGACCAGATCGGCCAGTCGGATTGATAAAATCAAAAATCAGCTAGTGATCCGGTTAATTTCAATATTAACAACTACTCTTAAAAAATCAGAAAAAAATTGATTAAACCCAAAAAACATGCCAAAACCAAAACTGGATCAAACTGGTTTAAGTTAAATTTATATTATTTCTATGAAAAAAATTATTTTTTTTAAAATTCTACTATTGTTAAATTTAAAAAATAATTTTCATTATTTTATCATATTATATACTTTTTTCTAATTTTTTAATATATTTAAAGTATTTTTATATACTTTTTCAAAAAAATAAAAAGAACATATTATTAAACCGGACTAATTGAACTAACCGAAATTTCTAATTCGATTTTAAAAACATTGCTAATTAACTCTATTTATTTTTCTTCTTGTAAGTTTGTTAAACTAACTATAAATATTTTTTCTTACCTTATCCACTACTTTATACAATTTGAGGACTGAATTAATTATTTTGAAAATGAAATCAACTTAATAGTATAATATCTTTGATGAAATCAAACAAACTTATGTTCACACCTCAAATAAAAAAAATATATATTCTGATGATTGTGACATGCTGATCACAGTCATCAAACTATTTATGCCAGTCATCAAACTATTTCATTTTTTTTTTAATTTCAGATGTGAATAATGGGTTTGCAAGCATAAGAAATTAAATATAATTGAATAATTGATTTAGTTAATTAATCAAATTATTGATTAATTAAATTCATTTTATTAATTATTTAATTGATTAATTAAAGTATTCAATTAAATAATTAATTGATTAAATTAAATTGAATTGATTAGATAATTAATTAATTTAATTACTAATTCATTAATTTATTGACTTGAACAATTAATGGATTAATCATATTTAAAAGTCATTAATTAATTATTACTCAATTACAATTTGACATGTGGATTAAATGATGGATAATTAACCAATTAAATTGTGATAAGTGGAAAAATTAAAGCTCATCCTTTATATAGTTAGTTTAACAAACTTATTAGAAAATAATATTTTATATTTTATAATTTGATGTGCGAGTCAAAGATTTTAATGAAACCAAATTAATAGTATAATATCTTTGATGAAACCAAAATTTAGGACCTGAGATAAAAATTAAATATTCTGACTGCGACATAATGATCACTGTCATCAAACAATTTTTTTATTAATTTCAGATATATATATATATATATATAGGAGAAATTGAGTAGTGGGCAATATTATTGATAGATATGAGTAGCGCTGAGCATTCGGTCGGTTCGGTTTAAACCGAACTGAAATTATGAAAATCGAATAGACTGAATTTAGTTTAAATTCAAATCGAATCGAATTAAAATTTAAAATAAATCGAAGTAAACCAAACTGAAAAAATCGGTTTGAATTGGTTCGATTTTCGGTTTTGGGCTCAATGGGCTGTTGGGCTTTTTTATCTTATATAAAATAATTTATTTTTAGTTTCTAAACTCAAATTAAAAGAAAAATTAAAAAATCTCACAAATTCAGTTTATTCGGTTTTCTCAATTTTAAACTGAACCGAAATTAAAACCCAAATTTTCCTATTTTTCTAAATCCAACCGAACCAAATTTACTTTAAAATCTAATCAAATAGACCGAATTCACTCGGTTCGATTCGATTTTTCGGTTTTGCTCACCCCTAGACACGAGTTCTTCCCTCCAAAACAATTTAATCTCACTACCAATATTATAATCAACGAGAAAATGAGCAACTCGATTTGCTGAATGAGGAATAAAATAAAAAAAGAAATTGAGCGAAACTGAAGCTTTAGAACTTGGATATCTTGTACCAAAGCTTCATGGTAGGGTCCAGTTTGTAGACATAAATTAAAATAAAAAAAATCGATTTAGTTGGTCAATAATTAATTTATTTTTTTATTTTATTGATTAGTTGATTAATCAAAGTATTCAATTAAATACCTCATCTGCACCAAAAAAGTTGTCATCATTTAATTTTCGCATCGTTTAAAAAAAACTATTTAATGCTCTGTCAACTCATCATTTATAGAGTATTTTCTTATTTATACTCAGTTATATTTAATGAAGAATTAAAAGTATTTTTATAGTTTAACAATTAATGAGGGTAAATTAAAAAAATTATTTTAAATATTTTTGATTTAATAAAAATAAACATATATTTTGGACATCCAAAAAACAATAGTGATTCTTGAAATAACTTAATTATATTTTGGTACTATAATTTGTATATGTCAACGACTACCAACTAGAATAAACAAAGTCTCTGTGATAATAGACAAGAACTTATTGCTTTTGAGATACGTTTGGTAGGAGTTTAAATAAATAAATATTAATAATTACAGAAGTAATAATAAAAGTGTAACAATTAGGAGAATAAAGAAAGAGAATAAAATGTTACAAAAATAATAGTTAAAAATATAAAATTAATGCTATAATATTATTTTATGTTTATATTCACTTGATGTTATTTAATAACATTAATAATAATATAATAATTATAATTATTTTTATAATATTATTTTGATATCATTGATATATATTATAGTTATATAATAAATAATTACTATATTAAAAATATTTTTTTAGTATATTAATGTAACTTTTAGAATAATCATATAATAATATTGATGTATTAATAAATAACAACTGTATTAATAAAATTTTATAATATTAATCTTACTTGTTTTAATAATATTTAGATTAGTAGTTATTTTATATTCTTAATAATTACTATATTAATAATATTTATATTATTGTATTGATAATATTTATTTATTTTTATGATATTTATCTTTATATTATTTATATTAATGATAATACCATACAAGAAATAAAATTTTTTGTTATGTATCATCTTTTCACCTCCTTCAATTTGAGGGAAGTAGGTTAACAAAAATATACTAAAAGAGAATTAACAATTAAACCTTCAATAAAATATGTACTAAAGAAGGTGATTGAAGATTAATAATTAACACCTCTTAACTGTTAACCTTCGTTAACCCCCTACCAAACATAGTGTTGGATTCAAATTATTCATATAAATGAGCAAAAATTCACACTACTTTGGTGAAAAATTATTCCTCAATCTATTTGGTGAATATTTCTCCCCACAAAAAAGGAAAAATCTATCCCAATTAAATTAGAAATTTGAGTTATAATCTTAAAAAAATCTTCATCTTGACTTAAAATTTCTCAACCACTGCATACTTTAATCTCTTAGATTTATTCAGTTGTCAATGTTCTATACTTTAGCTTCAAACTCTCCAACCTTCAATTCATCGAATTTTTTGGCTGTAGTTTGCTTTTTCGTTCAAAGTAATCTATATGTCATTAACTTAATATTAAAGCTCCTCCACAATTCAAACGCTTCATAAAATCTTGAGTTTTCAACTCTATTATATATTTATTCCTAATATAGTAGCAATTTCACCTTTTGATCAAACTTATAAGAAACATTTTAATTATGCATCTATATGATATTCATTATGATCATAAAATCATGTAAAATATCAAGAAATGTAGTCATTCAATGTAAAATAATATTTTATATGATTCAACCTGTCCACAAATGTTGTCATCCATTGTCAATCATATCATCAATCATGATCAACAATGTTAAAGCTAACTCTTAACTTGTTAACTCATTATATTCAAGAGATTTCACTTACACACATTTACAAACATAATCTACACTATTAATAATAACTAAAATAGTTTGTTCCTTTCATTTTTCTTTGGATATAACTAACCTATTTATTGCTTTAATTTTCATAAGGCAACAATCAGTAACTCTAATGAGTAAAAGTCCCACGATAATAGACCTAATGAGTAAAAGTCCCACGATAATAGACAAGAATCTCTTCCTCTTAGATTCAAGCTTCTCATATCAATTAACAAAACTATTACTATATTTTCCAAAAATTTATTCTTATTATACTTCTATTTATAAAATTAGTCCTCACCAGTCTTATACCAACATAAATTTACATCTAAGTAGAAATAACTCCAAATAAGAATTTTACACTATATAGAAAATAATCTTTCATGCACTTAGGGAAATATTTCTCCAAACAAAAAACAGAGAGTCATATCCCAATCTAATTAGAAATTTGAGTTATCATCCTGACAATTTAAGACTTAATAGTTAAAAAAATATATTAATTGGTTATTCAAACAATTAATAGTACGATGCTCTTGTCTGATTCTTAAAGCTTGAAATTTATCGTGAATTTTATATATGAACTTTTGAATATGTTCTATGAATATGTCATCCACTGACTCTTATGCCCATTTGATTGATAGCCCTTGTCCTTGTCACTTACAAGTCACCCACAAATAATGGTATAAAATTTTAATTTATCCAAAAAAGTTTTTTTTATAAGTGGTTATTAATTTATCTTTTACATAAATATAAATAATATGTTTTATATTGCAAAATTTTAGACCTTGAAATATATAGATTATTTAGAGAGTCATAAAAGAAAATTTTATAATGAGATTCAAATTCTGGTTCGCACTTCTTTATTATGCAATTTTGATTTCCAATGGTGCGCATATAAACTTTAACTTATATCTAATTGGACTTTATATTTACGGCTGTGATCATCTTCTTCAAATTTACATTGTATATTTTTGAATTGTTACTCTTTGTATGTTATAAATAATGTAGTTTACATATCAACAATATAACCTTATTAATCTTAATTTATTCTAGGTCCAATAAGGCAGATACACATACATTACAAAGGTTTTCACTCTTTATTGGAATGTTTACAAGAAACAAAAAAAGATTTCCACTTAAATAAGTGGTTATCACAATATTTATATTAAAGAAAAGGTGGCTTATTAGCATAAGATAAACAACATTTGGGCTACTATGTATAAGATGCAAGCAGTCTTCTATTGTGAATTAGGTTGTCAATGTTAGCAACCCACACCAGTGTATCACTTCTGATAAAATGGCAAACAGTTCCTTCTCCTGGTTTCATATTGAGCATCAAAAATGCCAAATGCTCTGGATTCCAAGCTGAGGTATCTGAATGGCAAACTGCCACTGCCTTAGCTTTTGTGCCATCAGCGCCCACCAATGGAGCAGTATAAACCTTAGTGCCATCCAATTTATGACAATAATACACTGCATATGGATATTTCTGCTTATGACAAACCACATGATTTTCTCCCACGAATTTCACATCCATAATAGTGTAATCTTGCATCTTTGTTGGTTTATCTACTTCATTATAAAGGATCTGGGCATGGTTTCCGACATGTTTAACACTAAAATCAATAAGGGACTCCAAGGATGTAGGACAATATCTATCTTCTCCTTTAATTCCTGGCGACTCACAATCCTCCACGGTTTGCTTTATCATCTTGCCTTTACGTGACTCGGGTTTGACCGAGAAGAACTTAAAAATGTCTGATAATTTTTCAGTTGAAAAGGGTAAGGAGTCAGCTACTTTACGAGGCAAAAATCTAGCTTTGTTTGATGATTTAGTTATATGAAGCATCATCTTTTGGCCTGCATGGAGATCATTATATAAAAAAAATACGGTTGAGTTGGGAAGGGCATGTTTGTTGAATTTCTTTTGGAGTCTTTTCCCATATTTCTCCCTCTTGTCATCCACATTTTCAACAAACTCATGTCTTTTTCCATATTTCTCGTTCTTATCATCTGCACCCTCTCCAAACGATTGATCATATCGTTTTCCATATTTCTCCCTTCTGTCATCCGTAGTTTCATTAAAAGCATGATCATAGCGTTTTCCGTATTTCTCCCTTCTATCAATAGTATCTTCTTCAAATGCTTCATCATAACGTTTTCCATATTTCTCCCTTCTGTCATCCGTAGTTTCATTAAAAGCATGATCATAGCGTTTTCCATACTTCTCCCTTCTATCAATAGTATCTTCTTCAAATGCTTCATCATAGCGCTTGCCATATTTTTCCCTTCTGTCATCTGTACTTTCACTAAAAGTCTGATCATAACGCTTTCCATATTTCTCCCTTCTATCAACAGTATCTTCTTCAATTGCTTCATCATAGCGTTTGCCATATTTCTCTCTTCTGTCATCTGTAGTTTCATTAAAACCCTGTTCATAACGTTTTCCATATTTCTCTCTTCTATCATCATTAGCCTCATCAAAAGCGCGATCATAATGTTGGTCATAGCGCTTTCCATATTTTTCCCTACGATCCAAAGTTTCTTCTCCCTCAAAGTCCATATCCCAAAAAGTGCTATTATCTCCAGATTCTGCTTGCATTTGCAATTAAACAATAAAGGAGAAGGATTCATAAGAACCATCAGTAATAGAATAAACATACTGAATAATACACAAGGAATCCCAAAAAGCATAATACACTAGTTGATAAAGGAACAGTTTATGGATCTATTCTCTTTTCTTTTGATTACAAAAGTGGGGCTTCAAGAAGAATTCTAAGTTTCTAATAAGAAGTTAGGACAAAGTTTCCAATAGGAAAAGACACTGCATAGTTGGCAAGCCAATTATCAATTGTACTAGCTTCCTGTAAACATGACAAACATGGCAAATATGATCATTAATTCAATCTTTTATTAGCTATGATTAGGCTTATTAAGAAAAAATATCTATGCCATGCTACATATTTAGTATCCCAAAAAGAAACATCATGAGATTAACATTCAATTATTGACTATTAACCATCAATAATTACAATAATTATGTTTTACCTTTCTCATGAAATTTTCACTAATATTCAGTATAAATAGAAAACATAACATCTTTTACTAAATTTCTCAAAAAAATTTAAATGTTTTTCAATAAAATATATTAAATTATATATATATATATATATATAAACATGTCCTACTACTATTTTTCGTAAATCACTTAGCCTTAACTAGACAGTTTGGGAGTATCTAATATTTTGACGATTATTTGAAAATCTTCACCTAATGGACGAATTAATAATTATCAGATTGAAAAAGAAATTATAAGAAAAAGAGAATCATCATCAATTGGAGCTTAGCAAAAAAAAAAAAATACCATATATTAGAAAAAAGGAACTAACCAGATGGAAGATGCTTTTGAAGTTCTGATGGAATTGGAGTATTTGGTAACTTTATTCTCCAATAATCTTCTGCAGACGGAGCCATAGAGATTAATATTGCGATACTTATACATATGAAAGCAGCAATGGGAAGGAGAAGATATTCCAATCGGAAAGCCATGATAATTGATCATAAACCAAATCAAAGTTTAGCTAACTTGAATTGAATGACAAGGATATCACATCCAACCCCCTATTTAAAGAACTTTCTCCCCATGATGAGACAAATGCTGCTGTTTCAAATTAAATGAATTACCAATTTAATATCTGCTAACATGTTCATAGGCTGCTATTTTATTTTTAAAATGTTTGTTCATTGATTATAGGGGATACTTATCAGTTTGTTATTTTCTGCAGGGTCTTATTTTATTCATTAGTCTAAGAAACCATTTCTAGATTGTGTGTGCAACACATGTATACCTAGAAATACACATAAGGAATGCTAGCAAGTGGATCATTGATAGTCTTCTCCAGTAACTTTGATTTGATTGTCCATATTTTCTCATAATTTTAATATCTTAAAGTTTTTTAAAAAAACATAGTGTTTAACTACAATTTTATATTTCCTTCAAAAAAAAAAAACTACAATTTTGTTTTTTTTTATGATATATCTTTGTGTTAGCTATACCCAATATGGTTAAGGGCATATATCAGCATTAATTGTATACCCAATATGTTAGGTATACCCAATATGGTTAAATGCATATGTCAGCATTAATTGTTTGATTGTTTTATTTAATATAATTATATTATTGTATTATCCAATAGATTATATTGATTAGATATATAAAAATATTATAATAACACTCCTTTCTTTTTTATTTATATTTAAAAAAATTATTTCATTTTAATTTGTTTGTCATTTAGAAAATTGAGAGATAAATTATAATGTTCAATTTTACTCTTATTTTTATGACAAAGAGAATTAATAGAGTACTAATATAGTCAATATATACTCCCTCCATCCCAATATTATACCTCACTTTTTTTTTTTTTTACACAATGACTAATAAAGTTAAGTTTTGTTAGTTAATAGTCATTTGTTTTACTAAAATATCCTTTTATACTATTTATTGTAGTACAGTAAATTTTATGGAATTTAGTAAAAAACATACTTGAATTCATTTAAGGTTAGCAATATATAAGATAACTTTTCATTTTTGATAAAATCTCATTAATTACATAACATTGAAAAGATAAAAGAAAGAGGCATAGTAAATTACAATGTAAAGCAATTAAGAAATATTTAATTATTAGTGTAAATATATTTAATAATTAATGAAGGGGTAAATTTGACAATTTATAACTAAATCAACTTCTAAATATAGAAAGTAACTTATTTTTTTGGGACTTTTAAAAAAGAAAATATGGCCTATAATATTGGGATGGAGGGAGTAATATTTTTATAATTAAAATGGTTTAGTATTTTTAAATTTTTATGCAATTACTAACAAATGAAAAAAAAAACAGAAAAATGCAGTTTGACTCTAATTTTTATGATAATATTATAAATAGTTTTAGTTTAAAATTTTCTTATATATTAAATAATTAATTTTTATATTTGTATTTGTTTTATTAATATTTTTTTCTAAATTAGTCACTGAGTAGAAAAATTGAAAGAGACAAATTAGAGTTGACCAAGATGGTGTTGATTAAGTAGATAATTCATCACCCAGTAGACAAATTGAAAGAGACAAACTGGAGTTGACCAAATTGGTATTGACTAAGTAGATGGCGCATGCCCTGAGCATCATAGTTAGGCCGCGTCATGTAATCATCCATTCTGATTATATTAATGAAATTCATTCATCTTGACAATAGAAGTATTTTATTTGTAATAAATCTTAAAGTGATGTAATCATTAATTGAATCTTTTAATACTTTCATAAAACTATTTCTGTAAAATAAAAGAATTGAACTTTTTAAAGTGCAGCCTTTTCAAATAAAATAGTCATTAAAATAAAATTTTATTTTTAAATTTTTCAATATCTGAATTTTCAAATGGGAGTTTAGAGTTTTTAGAGAGAGCTCTTTCTTCTCAATGATATTCAAGTTATTAGATTCATTTAAAAACTATAAAGGAGTTAATTTGAGATTTTTAGTACCAAGTGAAGTATACAAATATTTTGTAATTTCTATTAAAAAAATTTATAGATAAAATATACTATTTCAATATTTTTGTCCTTCTTACAATATAATTACTACCACTGTATTTATATAATTAAATTGTGTGATATATTGAATCCACAAATGAAAGTTGATATTTTATTTTTTTTAAAAAATGCATTGAGACGAATCTTCATTTCTGTGAACTCATTTAATACCCTTAAGGATTTTTTTCTTTAAACAGTATGATCACATTAACACCGTGTTTGATTTTTTTTTTTTTTTTTTGTAAAAGAAAATAAAATTTATTATAATTTTATATGATTTTGAAATTGCTTTTAATAAATATATATTTTGTATTTTAATTTTATCTATTTTGTAGCATTTAGATACACTGCTGATAATAATATAGTTTCATTAAATTATGTTTAGTTTTAATTTGTATGTGCATATAACACTATTTGTCAAGTTTTTGTAAATTTTTATACAATTTTTATATTTTTTATTAAATTTTATAATTATATTACAAAAAATATAACACAAATAAGGTCCAGACCGATTACACTGTTCACCCACAAGCGAGACACCAGGCATCTTTTGTTAACACCTGGCACCATAATTACATGAACGAAACGGTTAGTGGGCTATTATCACCTCAAGGCTTTGACCCGTGACATCAATTGAGCACCTCATGCCACATGTTGCCACCACTTTATTACATTACCAATTATGTGGTCACGATTATTGATTAAATTTATTGTAAAAATAATTTGATTTGATTCAAAATATATATCTGCCTATCAATTGCTATGATATTATAACACCTTTTTCTTAGTCAATTATCATTTGAATAATTTATAGCTAGTTTCAGAAGACGACAAATAAGGAGTTGTTGGTATATATATATATATTATTCCATTCATAATCGACTAAGAAAAGGATGTGGTAATATCACATCAATTGACATATAGTTGCTAAAATGTGAAGCAAATTGGATATTAATTTTTTTAGTTTAGCAGTGACGACATTAATATATAAGTCATTATGCTTAATAACAGTAATAAAAATGAAAATCCATAAAATTGTTCTATTTTAAATATGAACTTTTAAAAATTGCAAAATCATCAGTGCATTAGTGAGTCTGAACAATATTAGAAGTAGAGGTAGCAAACAAGTCATCGTCATTATTAGATCGATATATTTTTAAGTCAGGTCAAGTGGGTTCAGATTACCCATAATACCGTGCATATAGAAAGGATTTGAGATTGAATTTGAGTTTATTTTTACAATTGATATTTCAGATCAGATCATTTGTTATTCAATTTTAAAATGCCTATTTGATTTTTTTTATCATTTATATAATATTTGACATTTGATTTTATTTATTATTTATATAATATTTTCTCCTAATTTGTTAAGAAAGAAAAAATAATTTTCTCTTAAAAAATTATTTTTACTAAGATAAACTTTATATAAAACGAAACTTAATTAAAATTTTTGTTTTTATTTAAATGTTTAGTAAATTAACTATATATAATGAAACCAATTGAATTAAGTCTATATAAATTTATATTTAAGTCATATATCAAAATTTAAATTAAGTTACAAATAAACATATAATATTCAATGATAAAAAATCATTCATTACAAAAAAATGTCTATTATAATAAAAATTTGTGTGACAATATTAAATTTGTCTTAATATATAATTTTATCGTGATAAAATCAAATTTATTATAATTGTTATAAAAAAATAAGTAAAATTGTGATATATTAAATTATTTAAAAAATTATAGTAAAATTTAGCTTAATTACTTAAAAATTCAAACTTTTGTACAATTTTAAATTGTATTCAAAACTTCTAATTGATTTAATTACACTATAATTTGATAAATTGATTTTAATTATAGCTCAAGTCAAAAATAAAATTTAGTAAAATGCATTTTGACTCAATTGACCCTTATACTTTTTCAATCAGTTCAATTAAATCTAAAATTAAGTTTACGGCTTAATTAATATATTACTTTTATCAATTATACTGTAACTTGATAAATTAGTTTTAATTATACCTCAAGTTCATTTAAACCTAAAATTAAGTTTATGGCTTAATTAATATATTTATTTTATCAATTATACTACAATTTGATAAATTAATTTTAATTATACCCCAAGTTAAAAGTAGAATTTAGTAAAGTGCATTTAGATTTAGTTGGCCCTTATACATTTTTAATTAGTTCAATTCTTCTTGTATTTTTTTAATTAGTTCAATTAAACCTAAAATTAAGTTTACTGCTTAATTAACATATTATTTTTATCAATTATATTGTAATTTGATAAATCAATTTTAATTATATCTCAAGTTAAAAACATAATTTAGTAAAGTGCATTTAAACTTAGTTGGCTCTCATACATTTTTATTTAGTTCAATTAGACCTAAAATTAAGCTTACGACTTAATTAATAGACTATTTTTATTTTTATTCAATTTAATCTTATTTTTACTTAATTAAATTTATTATTTACTTTTGTATGATGAATTTAAATTTTATAATCAAATTAAAAAGTTTTTAAATTTAAATTTAGAAATCATAAAATCTCTCAGTCTCTAATTTTTTTTTTAAAAAAAAAAATCTCTCCATCTTCTTAAAAAAATTAATTTTATATTTTAAACAATAAAATTTTAAACCATTCAAATAAAAAATTTTAAGAAATATTTAAAAAAAATCAATTACATGAGTTTAATTAAAATGATATTTTATTTTTTATTCAATTTAATCTCATTTTTTATTAATTAAATTTATTTTATATTTATAGATGTTGAATTTTAATTTTATATTTAATTTTTAAAATAAAAATTAATTTTTAAAAATAAATGTACTAATAATTTAAAAAATAAGATAAATACTAAAATCAAAACAAATATACAACAACAATATACATTCAATAAAAAACAATAGACATAGAGTAAATAACAAATATATCTGGAATAAGAAACGATGTACCTATAATACAACATCAATTTACTTATAAAACATTAACGCTACAACATCAATTTACTTGTAAAACAATAACGGTGTACTTTAATTAAAAAAATATTGTACCTAGAGTAATAATAATGTACTTGAAAATAATATAAGTAGAGTACAATATCAATGTACTTGAAATACAAAATCAATATATCTCTTATATAATATTAATGTACTTTCATATCAAATGCTCACTAAAACAAAGATTTAGAGACCACAAAATGTTGTCTCCAACTGATTGCTAACCAGGTTAGCGACCACATTTTATGGTTGCTATGGTTTAATGACCATAAAATAAATGTGATCACTAAACTAGCGACCATATAATGTAATCTCTATTTAGAGATCACATTATATGATCGCTAAATGCTAACTACAAAAGACCATAGAAACTTTTTAGTGACCACAAATAGTAGTCTCTAAATGATCTTATTACTTTAGAGATTTTTTTTTCTAATTTATATTTCTAAAATTATTTATATAATATATTTTAAATTATTAATATTGTGTTTACATTTAATGGTATAATGTATCTAATTAATTTTTTATTTTGAAAATTAAATATAAAAAATTAAGACTAATAAGTAATCAAACTATTCTATTAGAAGAAAAATATATCAAATATCCATCAAGTCAAATTACATCCGAAATCAAAATCAAATATACATTTATAAGTGGATTGTATGACCTCCAAAATAAACATATAATTTTATACAATGTTCCAACAATGATGCATTCTTTCCATTCTTCAAGTTCCAAAACTGATGTTTACACTAACCAAAAGCACTAACAATTAGATAATACCAATCCAACCTAGCTGATGTTTGCAAATTTGAACATAAACCCACGTGATGAAGTCCTATGGCTCGCCTTTAAAGCTTAGAATCAACATGTGCACATTGCGATAATTAGATAGTATTACTGATATGAATATTTTTATATCTTGTACTGTAAATTTCTTATTTAGTGTTTATCTTTTAATTGTAGTAATTATCATAATTATATGCTTAATTATAGGCTTGATTATAGGCTTAATTATATGTTTAATTATAGGTTTGTCTACAAGGAAAGTAGGTTTGTATATAAAGTTGGGTCTCTGCCTTTATCATACATACATATTTTCTAAAATTTTTCAAACTCTTTTCTTCTTCTCATTATTTGCATGGTATCAGAGTCTCCCTTGTGTCCTCTGGTCATGGATTCGATCCACAAAATCCTCAAAGAGGTGTCGAGTCCCTATCTAGTGAAAGATAAGCAGCGGAGCATGGTGGATTGGGTCTATGACTATGGCATAAGGAGATCTTTGGGCCTCTATCTATAAGTTCTGGCTTTTGGTAGAATTGTTTATCTTTGATCCAATATGACTCTTGTTCCTCTCTTTTCATCATCTTCTTCCTCCTCTAATTCGTCTATTAATTCTTCTTCTTCCTTCTCTATTGTTCCTCTCTCTTCATCATCTTCTTCCTCCTCTAATTCGTCCATTAATTCTTCTTCTTCCTTCTTTATTGAGTTCCACTAACTATCTTGTGTGGAAAACTCAATTCGGCCCTATCTTAAACTTTCAAGATTTGCACGGTTTCATTGATAGAATAAAACCATCACCTTATAAAATCATCCCTACTTCAGATGCAGATCCCACTCCAAAACCAAATCCAGAATTTGTGGATTGGTTCAAAAAAGACTAGCTTCTTCAATCATGGCTTCTGGCATTCTTAACTGAGGAGGTGTACCCCTTTATTATTGGCCTTAATTCCTCTTTTGTTGTTTGGCAAGCTCTATCCAATGCCTTTGGTGCAATTTCCATGAATCGTCAACTCCAATTGCATATCGAACTTCAAGAACTCCGCAAAAATGACCTCTCTTTCTATCTCTTCCTTCTCTCTCTCTCTCTCTCTCTAAGCCAATCCTCTCTCTTTTGAATTCTTCTTTCTCATGATAATGGCTTCTGCCTTATAAATTCCTCTTCTCATCCTTATTATTACCCTCTCTTCCTTTACCGTCCTTTGCATATCATTTCTCCAATTCTCTGTTCCTTTATTGTTCACAACTATCCTTTTCTTTCTTCACTTTGATCTAAGTTATCTTTCAAAAATTATTACTTTATTGGAAAAGTCAAATTTTCATGAATTTGGGTTCTTGATTGTTTGATTTGATCATTTCCAGCTGGATCTTCTATCCCAAATAAAAATATCCATATTGATTACCACTTTGTTCGGGATCAAATACGATAAGGCATTGTCCAAATTCGGTTCACAAAAAGTTTGGATCAAATTGCGGATATATTGACAAAACTATTGGACCATATTCTTTTTTCATCACATTTGCGCAAG
>CATIWR010207380.1:0-16333 GCA_949677035.1 Omphalea diandra | reverse complement strand
AAGAAAAGAGTGCTCAATCCATACAACTCAGTAACTTAGTGATCTGAGATTGAATATAACCTTTAATACTCTTTGACGTCTAATGTGACGTGCAAATGGGCTAAGGTTCAAATTCATCTTCACAAGTAAAACTCTGACTTTAATATTCAATCCAAAATAAGTTCTATTACCTCATCTTTTCAATTAAATTTTTTCAATTTCTAATAAAGACCCTTAATGTCTGCCAAATTGATAGGCCTATTATGTGAATTCTAAGTTTAAACATCTTTTTGACTATCATGTTTACTATTAGTTTCAATTCAAACACCAAACTTTAATCAGTATCATAAAACAATATTTCTTTTTAAAATTTTTATAATACAACCTTATTGTTATCTTTAATAAAATATTTGTGATATTATCATATAATAACTAAGTAAATTTCTTTAATATAATTTATAAAGTATAAAAATGTTATATTAAATTATCACATCAAAATCTTGAATTCTTATAAATTTTTGTCGCTAAATCTTTTATAAAAAAATATAATATGAATGATTTTATTGAATAAAGTTAAGAAAATGATTTTATTAAATAAAATTAAAAATAGTGAATTTATTGATATAAATAAAATTTTTTCATTATATTATAATTCAATAGTAAGTAAAATGGTTATAAAAAAACTAATCGATATTAAAATCCTATAAAAATCTACTAATAATAAGTTTTTAGTTAAAATAAAATTAAACAAATTTGTTAATAGAAATTAAATATTTATAACTATATTAAGAATTAATGATAACTATAATTATTTATGACATATTATATTTATTAAAAATGTATATTTAATTAAATTTAAAGAGAAAAAATTAAAATAAGAAAAAAGAAAATGAAAGAAAAATAGAGTTGTTTTAGTATATATCAATTATATGTTATATTACATGTAGAAAATAAAAAATCAAATAATCACAAATATAATTATTAAGAGAAACTACAATCCACTATTATAGAAATAAGGATATATGTTAAGATAATGATTTATTATAATTAAAAAATATGTAGCATTGATAGATAAAATTTAAAATAAATGATATATAAATTTAAAAAATGTCACATCAATTATGATTATTAATGTATATAGAGAGGAATAATGTATTGTAATTATATTAAAAATTAGCGATAACTATAAAAAGTATAAATTATATAAATTTATGTCAAAATAAAAAGTATAAATTATATAAATTTATGTCGAAAAATCATTTTGAATGATAGCTAATATTAACAAATTTCAGAGAAAAAAGAAAAAGAAAATTAAAATGGTAAAAAAATAATTATTGTTATTAACGAATATGAGAATGAAATATTGAAATTATATTAAAGTTAGTGATAATGTATAAATTGTAAAGATAAAAAGAAAAAAATCAAAAAATCAAAAAAGTAAATAGAATCAGTGGCAAATGAAAAAGAAAATCAAAATGGTAAAAAATAATTATAATTATTAAAGAATATGAGAATGGAATATTGAAATTATATTAAAGTTAGTGATAATGTATAATTTGTAAAGATAAAAAGAAAAAATTAAAAAAAGTAAATAGAATCGGTTGCAGTGTTCCAGGAACAGTGCCATCTGATTCAACTTTAGTATATATATATAATAATTTTGCTTTTGTTTTCAGCTATTTAGCTTTATTAGAATTTTTGTTTATAATTCTTTCATTCTAATAAATTTTCTTCGGTAATTTACCCAAAAAAAAAAAAAAAAGCAGCATACTTACTATTAATATCCAGAAATGTGAGAATATACTTAGAGGGTTAAATAAATCAGGATAGTTGGTAAGATATTTGAAATTAGCTCAAGAAATATTTGAAATTGTTTTGTTATTAACTAAGTTGAATTTGAGTTATCGATTAGATTACTGAGCCAAGTTTAAATATGAAAATACTTGATTTGAAGAACTCATAAACCAAATCATGTTTTAATATTTTTATTAGTTTACTCTTTATATTTTAGTAAATCTATATAAGCAACTGAGTTGAATCAAGTCAGCTTAATTTTTTAGTTTAATCAAGATTATTTGAATTGAAATTTGACATGTTAAAAAGTTTATATATGATTAAATTGATTTCAAGCATTTCATTGAATTGAGTTTGAGCTTAAAATCTAAGACTCGAGTCGAGTTTCAAATTTTAAAATTGAGTCATGCTTAAGTTTGGCGATTTCTTTATTCCACTTGACTCAATTGCACCCTTAACTTATTCAAAAGAATTTTCCATACATTTCATGAGAAATATATTTATGAGTTTGATACCAGATTTTAATAGTATAATATTTAAGATAGTAGATTTATGGGTTCTTTGCACTAATATACGCCAAAATTTTTTTTTTTCTATATCAAATATCTCAACAGTACCGTAACAAGGAATGAGTGTTTAAAAAAGTTATTATTTTAATATAAATTTTGATATAAAAAATTGAGTGAATTTCAAGCTCGATGGCGTGTAACAAAACTAAACACATACAAAAAATTATTGAAATGACAATGTGAATGAGTTTTTCTCTCCTTATTGTCTCTAGTCAAGTTCATATCATACTCTTGCCTCTATTTTTTCTAGCACTTCTTCATGTCTTCTATTCAAAGCCCAACAAATAAATTTCACCAGCTATCCCTAAACTTATAATTAATGCACTTAATTATCTTTAATTAGAAAATTATGATAGTAAAGTTTTTATCATCAAGAGACCTCACTTGGAAGCGAACTTGTTCCACTCAATAGATACTTTTTTCTCAAAAAAAGCATACATGTGAAAAGTTGATTTTTTCTCATTGTTTCATTAGTTATCTCTCTCTCTCTCCGATTTATCTTCACTTATATATAAAAAAATGTCTATAACGTTCTTACTTTCACATTAAAATTTTCTTTCTCATCAACATCCCCCAAAGATACATGTTGCAAGAATAAGAAAATTTACATAGAAAAATCATAGAAATTTACATATTAGTCCCTCATCAATCTCATGTAAAATAATCAATCAAAATTACAAACAAATATGAAAAATCAAAACTAAAATTCTTAAAAAAATCACAAATTTTCAAAAAATAAAAATTTCCAAGATCTAATCTTATTATAGATGGCTAAATAGGCCATCATTGATTCCAACCTGAGTACAAACATGACCTTAACTCTTGGCGCCCAAACATAAAGCTTAGGTGTTGTATTGCTAAGGATACAAAGAAGGTCAAGTACTACTTGACTGTTCAGAAAATGTTATCAATGGTGAGCAATAGTAAGCTGAGGATGATGGAGGAAGTTGAAATGAAGATCAAGCAAAACAAAAAATCTTCTCTTTTTTCTATTTTCTATGTGGTTTTCCTTTAATCACCACCAACTATCAACAACCCCTATTCTATTTTTTCGATTTACTTCTATTTTTCTTACTTTCCTTTATGATTCTTTATATATATATATATATATATATATATATATATATATATATATATATATATATATGGTGAAAGGGATGACAAGATTGCTTATGGTGATGATGGCTATTGCGACTGTTGGTGTTTATGGAGATGGAGCAAGTTGTGATAAGGGGGTTATGTGGTGAAAGAGATAGGGTATGTTTGTTTCTAAAATAATGTCTGAGTATAAGATAGATGGGTCTATATGTTTGAGTTACTATTACTGGCTATGATGAATATTATTCTCTTAGTTGACCAAATGGTTAAACCCATTAGTGCAAAGACCCAATCTAAAATTATGATTCTTAAAAGTAAACAATAAATTTGGGCCATTGAAATGCTTATATGCCTCAAAATGAGATGGATAACATATAATGTTATCTTCTTAAGGGTGCCTTTCATGTCATCTTATATGCGTAGTTGTTGTTTCTAAAGTATACAATCATTGCAACTATGAAGTCAGTAGAAAATAATACATACACCTAATCTAGTCGATCTCTTATGTATGGATTGATTGTAGAATTTGCACTTGTCTTATCATTATCAATACTTTAATATGTTATATAATTATGCTTGCAACAATCGTTTTTCTGTACAAGTAATCTAAGCCGCTACACTATTTTCTTAGTATTGAAGAAACTGTCAACCATCTTATAATCTCCTAGTAATGTCTCACCTAGGAATTGTACGATATCATTATAACGTCTCTCAAATAAATGGTGGTTAGACTTAATATGTAAACATCTAGCTACTGTTAATAATTATGAATGATTCTCACATCCTTCATATAATTATTCATCAACTACATTGAGCATTTCATAGAATCTTTATGCATCAAGAGGCTTCCTCCATGCTATTTAACTTAAAGTGTAGCCTATCAACATCAAGTCTAGCCTAACAGGATTAAGAATTATTTATCCGTATGAATCAGCAGATTTTGTATCCAATTCTGCAGTGTCATTAGATTCTTCAACATTAGATCTTAATTACATAAAAGGTTCATTATGCCAAGTCCATATGTGATAGCATGACACAAATTTCATCTTCACTCGGTGCAATTTCACTTCATTAACATTAAGACACTTTTGATTCTAACACTTGAAACAAAGAACACCTATGTGAATAAAACTTTCCATCACTAAGACGATTGTACGTCAAATTTTATTGTTGCTCATTTATATCTTATAAGCACAATTATATTATTTTTCCTATTTTTTAGTCATTAAATTCATATTGATGTTTATAGGAATTTGCATCTTTGATAAATTTATAGGTATGAACCTATCCAATCCATAAATACATTATATTATGATGTTAATGGACACTATTTTATACATTCACATGTAAAAATTTTGGCGATATCTCTTATAGTTCTCTAAGTGCATGATATGTCTTAATGCAAATTCATATGACATTCGGATAAATCGTATGACTTCACAACTATTCCAATATGCACTTGAAATAGTGCGAGAGATAACATTGAAATTCTACAGTACACATGGTTAAACTAGCAATTTTTCAAGTTTATGTTTATAAAATATATTTATAAACTATCCTCTAGGACAATTTAGTGAACTCTCTATTGGGTTTTGTAGAACAAACATAGTGAAAAAATGAAAAACATATATAACCCGCATAAAGATCCATATATTCAATTAAATCAACAAGAAGGATGTGAATCTTACAAATTCGAGCACAATTCCTATATTGTTGGAAGGCAGAGAGAAGATTTACACTGGTAACACCCTATCTCGAGCTTGAAGTTAGATTTAGACGTTACCAAAAGATAAATATTCTTTGTAGATATCCACACAAACATATTCTCTCTAAAGTGAATGGTGTGCTAGCACCAAACGCATTGGGCATTTGTCTCTCCCTTTTGTTTTTTGAATGTAAAATGAATACTCTGTGTTTTAAAAAAAAAAAAAACCTATAGGCTAATATATCTTAACCTTTATATATATATATGTCAATTTTGTATTTTAAGAGATACAGATAATTAGATATTCTATGTTGTTTAACTTTTAAAACAAAATATATATCTAAATATTTGAGATAATGTCTCTAATTATCTTAGTATAAATATATATCTAAAGAGAGTAAGAAATATAATTTTACTTTAGGTCTATTTTAATTGTGCAACCTGTAGGTTCATATAACATTGACAACATGCCAAAAAACTATTTGCAGCCCATAAATTATCCGTGGCCTCTAGAAAGATATTATGATTACCTAAGTTATGTGAAGGTCATTAATCCGACCTAACCTATCTTACAAATAGTATTATAATTTTTTGTTTCATTATACTAGATCATGTCATTTTATAAAGTTCAATTAAATTGTTTCTCAATCTCCAAGTAGATTGATGTAAAATGACATTGATAACTTTTATCAATTCATTTCCATATCACCATGAAATTTTTTCAATCTAACCCATCGAGGACAAAAAGATATATTTCTCATAAATGCATGAGGAACCAATTCTTTCCCAATCACTCATATTTCTCTATATGATTTACTCCATGTCTAATAGTAGTTTGTATAATCATCATGCTAAATATTAGACTATCAAAACATGAAGTTCATCATATTGGAATCTATATTGATTTTAGGTTAGAGGATTAAGTTAATACTATTACATGAAAATTACTTATGGTAATTTGTCTATGTTGTATTTTCATAGCAGGTTGATCCAATACAATGTTTTTCAAACATATATCTATGTGTTTGACTTGATATCTCATGTACATGATAAGTAGAACATAGTTATCAATCAAAATATATACTAGTCTTCATTCATTTTTATCTTAATAATAATCACCAATTAGAGACAACTTAGGATAGAATTTTTTATACCTAAAGGTTTTACTGTAAGGTCACTTACTTGATGGTCTTAAATAAAATTAACTATTCATGAAATTTCATTTATTTTAAGCACAATAAATTGAAATATTTAATAAAATGCATTGATGATATTATTAAAAAAATATCCATCATAAAATAGGTTTAGGTCACATCACTAACTGTCTCACTATCACAGTGAAAAGTACATTGAAGAGATTTCTAATACTAACATAATTATGAATCATATTTTTGTCATTTCTATATTTAATACCTGATTTGGATAGAGTTTCAGCATAACTATGACTCGTCCAAACTCAAAAAAGAGGTTTGAATTTAATAATGTCTCAAATTTTAACTAGAACAAACTTGAACTCCTAATTATATCCTAACTAAAAATATATAAAAAACACATAACAAATCACTTCTAAAACATGTATACAACAATTATAATATAATAAAGTACTTCTAAAATGTCCTTACATACCATAACTATATATATAACATTCCTGTATGAAAAATAACATGTCTAAAATATGCACAAAATAACCACAACATAAAACATCCTCCCATATCACCACTATGTATATCACATCCCTGCTTGAAAATAGTACTTCTAAGATATGCATATAATAACCATAATATCAAAATTGCTTTTTAGTGCCATCTAATTAATATTTAAATATACTAACATAAACATATTAAAATAATATCAATATTATGCTAGATTAGATTAATTGCTATTAGCATCATATTAACTAAAAATAATTGACCTAAACTATTATTTGCTATATTACTAAAGTAAACGTAGCCTAACATGTTCAAATTAACCTAATTAATATAACAGCTTTAAATTAACCTATTTAATCTAAGAAATGAGTGTATTTTGGTAAGTTAAGTAAAAAAAAAAAAAAAGAAATAGGTGCATGAAGCTCATGCATATTTTAAATGTCAAAATGAGTGTTTAATAGATCAAAATAACAAATTGGATATTTAACTAGTAAAAATTAAAAGTGATGTGTTAAAATAACCAATCACAAATAATTCAAGGGGTAAGTTATGCATTTTGCCTGCGTCCACTTATTTAAATGAAAAGTTAACCCATTTACAATAAAATTTAACTTTGAAACATGAACATAAACTCTAAAAGCATAAAAACATAATAAGATGAGAAGAAATCTAAGGGGTGGTAGGCTTAGAGGTTCTAGCTTAGAGATAAGGGTTTAGAGAAACTAGTTAAGATTGAATCTAAAAGGATTGAGGTTGTCAAAGTTGTGAAGCACTTAGTTCTCAACTTGGTTCGTAATGAAGTTCGTAATCTACTTATCATAGGCCTATTTCTTCAATCTTTTTTTTCCCTCCTGGGTTTGTAGTATATATCTTTCTTCTTTGATCCTTATGATGGACTAGAGGTAGAGGACTTTTTTCAATCATAATATTGGATAGGTAGTCTTTTCCATAAAACATACTTAAATGGATTAGGAATCTCTTTATCAACTTCAACACCTAAATGCCTATAAATCTTAAATTCCTTCATAATTGTAGTTAATAAGTCCCTAATGCCAACTACTTTATCCTACACAACGATCACTTTTCTTGTCAAAGAGTTAATTTTCTTTTCTATTATAGCTTACATAACATTCGACTCCATCAATTATTGACTCATCACTTCCATTTAATAAAGGATTCTTGCTTAAACAAAGTTATCGATAGTAAACAAAGATGGTGCATTTTGTGATGGAGGAACTTGAAAAGGATGAAGAGGAAGAGTCAAAGTATCTTGATAATCTTTAAATTAAATGCCCCTTTTAGCAACCCTATCTACCTTAGCATTAAGGTTTTCACCATTGTAAATAGGACCTCATCTTCGAAAAAACTTTGAGGAATTTAGCAATTTTTGTTATGTATGATTTCATCATATTTCTTCTTTCTTATTGCAAATATACTTTAATATCTATCCTAATAAACATAGAGTATCTACTTTTCTATTGTTCTTTATTTATCATAAGTAAAATAAGTTTTTCTAGTGGACTAAGACCTTCTATTAATGTTCCACGCTATAAACCTTTGAGCAATTCTTATCATATTATCTTTAATGTGAGGGAATTTAAGATTAGAGGAGTTAAATGCTTCATTTCCATTCGTAATGAATGCCTAAAATTCATTCTTTAAAGACTTAAATTTTATATTTTGCTCAGTCACTTAAGTCACACCAACTCCAAAGCATTAAGCTTTTTGCTAGGGGGGGGGGGGGGGAGTGGGGAGGTTAAAGATACAATCTTTGTCTTTTAGCTAAAAAAAATATGTTCATCTTTTACTAGAGATTAACATGATAGAAATTCAACTAATAACTCCTTTTGGACATCATCTTGATTGTTGACAATAATTCCTAACCATTTCCCTTTAGTAGTTTACTTTGAGGTCCTTGTACACCATACTTTAACATATCTTCCAAATATGAAAAATTTCCCTCAAAATTTTCATTCTCATTTATTTGTTGGATAAATTAGTATTTTTCTTAGCTTTGAAGGTTAATTCTAATAGCCCAAGGTGAGACATGTAGGGTTGAGACTAACTAGAAGAAGGTTTAACTTTTTTTTTTTAGGTAAAGGTTTCTGAGCGTATAAGGGGGGATTACCTATTGTGGTTGTGGAGGTTGTTGTTGCATTGTTATTCTATCCTTTTTTAGGAATTATAGAAAGTGAATAAGTAAGTGACCATTTATATTTGGGTTTTTAGATTGAAGCTCTTGAGGTTTTTCGTATCAATGCTTCATCATCACTTGAATCCGCATCTAACATATCTTTCCTTTTTCTCTTCAAAGTAGTAGCTTCCATTTTTCTTTTACTTTGATTAAGAACTAAAGGGTTTATCTCAGTTGTGCTTTTTCTCTTCTTTATTTCGCTTGATTTAGGTTTCTTTAATCATATTGGTTGAGAGTTTTAGAAGATAAAAGGTCAGTCTTAGATAAGAGAGAATAGAGAAGATCTAGAACGTTTTTAAAAGTAGCCATTTTGAGATGTTTAAATAAAAATAAAGTACCCTTGATTATTGTGGTCGTTGAGTATTGAAATCTTTTAATGACTATTGCGAAAGCCTTTAAAATTTTTAAAACAACAATGCTCATCAACATGAAATTTTTTGTCACAATGACCACTAAATATGAAATTTCAATGCCTGATGGAAAATTGAATAGTCGTTGATTTTCTAAACTTTCAAATTTTAATCTTTTTCCTTAAAACTCATTTTAAATACTAAACTTTTGGAAAGTAAACTAATTAAATTCAATGTCATTATGGGTTCTTTAGTGAGGATGGCAACCAAAGAGGATGAATTGGGTCCAAAATTACTTAGAAGCTTCTTTGGATGTTCCTTAAGTTCTATTAACAATAGATTGATGCACTCAAAATTCTCTTTTTCTCTTAATGAAGAAAAGTGTTGCTAAAGGAAAGAAGACAAAGATATAAGATTAAAAGTGATTCGTCAATATGTTTATGTCCACTCCTTAAGCGACCATTTAGGCCTTTACTTTTTTTTTTCTAGGATTAAGAATAGTCTTCCTTTTACAGGTGCAAGAGTAATATCTATTTTTACAAGCTCGAAGGAAATCTTCTCACTTTCTTTTTACAAGGCTCATAAGAGCAAAAGCCTATCCCTAAGTATTTTTGAAGGCACAATGCAAAATATTGAACCTTAGTATTTAACCCCTTAGATTAGGCAATAAAAACAATTTAATGCACTAAAGAAGCTTATATTCGCTAATTCAAAGGTTAGTTGCAAATTCTCACAAAATTTACTCTACTCAAGATTAAATAAAAATTAGCTTTCATAAAGTCTCTAACCCTAGAATATGTTCCTATATGGTGGTCAATTTATAAGAGAAGTCTTAAAATCTAGCTAATAGATATAAGGAGAAAATTTGGGAACTTTTAGAAAAACTAGTAATTAGATAGTGAACGTGTAATTCACTGTGGTGCATAAGTTGTTCGCTTAGTCATTTGCTTATCTACCTTAGCCATTCCATAGTTATTAGGTTGTTCAACTTTTTTGTTTTTTGTAAAATTTGTCTAGTTTTCTGCATATTGGATGAATCCATTCATCTAGGTTATTTGAAGGCAAGCAAGGCCATTTAACTCTTTTACTTCGATTTCTCCATTTTTCTTCATATTGAATGGGACCATTCACATAGTTCATTCCAATATAAGCTAGTCATTCAACTTAGTCTTACTTTATTGGTTGGCTTTTCTCCTACTTTGCACAATTGTACCATTTATTGAATCGACATTCCATATATGCATAAGGTCATTCCATATATGCACTAGGCTATTTATAGGACTGTTCCATGAGTGCACAGGTTGCTCCATCATTCTTTGAGCAAGTCGTTTTGTCCATTTTCTTTGGATGTTTTGCCTTCATCTTTAGAAGCATCTAAGCAACAAAATCTTTTCCCATTATTGGATTTGTCTTCCTCCTTAGATGCTCTGCGTCTATCTTTAAAACATTAAAAGGGAGTTATAACCTCTAAAGTTCTTGGAGCTTAGTGCTTAAAGGTTTTCCTCTTCTTGAACATGTTGTCCAAAGCATTATCCTTCAGGTTTGGAGTCAACAATACCCCTATGTATATAGAGGCATAAATTACATGCACAAAAACTCTTCTTAAGGTTTTGTTAGAATTTCAAACATCATTCAAATGCATAATTAATCAAATGCCTTATCAATGTTATAGTCACATGGTCAACAAACATTAATCTCTACAAATTACATTAACTCAACTTTAGATAATTTGACATAGACTTTATATTTATTCAATTCTTTGAAACATAAGATTTAAAGCCTTGAATAATTTAATCCAATTTAAGAAAACCATTTCATGAATGCAACACAATATAGCATGGCAAATAACAACACATGACATATATAGAGTTAAGTTCAGAGTGTACTACAACATCACAAGTCTTAGCCATCAGTTAGATTAATTTTCCTCTTAATGAATTACATCCATTTGTCATATAATGGCTTAGAAAATATATATGATAGTTGATAATTAATATCCATAAATTCATTATTACATCTGCATTATTCACATGATCTCTAATGAAGTAATGCTTAATGTCTATATGCTTGCTTCTAAAGTGTTCAGTAAAATTTTTTTGTCAAGTTGATAATACTGTCATTATCACACTTGATTAGTATATGGTCTACATGCACATAATCTTTAACTTATTACGTTATGTAGAGGATTTAAGCATAATAAAGACTAATGGCTACATATTCTATTTTAGCTATAGAAAGGACAACTAAAATTTTACTTCTTACTTCTCCAAGATGTAAAAGAATGATCTAGCATATGTCAAGCACTAAGTTACTTCCTATCAAGAATACTATATCAATAAAATCCATATCAAAATATGCAACTAAAGTCAAATGAAGAACCTTTAGGGTATTATAACCCCAAATTAGATGTACCATGCAAATATTCAAGAATGTTTTTAATCACTTACAAACCCTAAACATAATGTTATGTCTAAATGCAGTTAGATACAAATGGCTATCAATCATACCTTTATAGAGGTTTGATTTACTTTGCTACCTTTTCGTCCATGTCAAGCTTAGTGTTGGTACTTACTAGAGTTGTGCAAAGCTTATTTGATTCCATTTCAAATCTCTTGAAAAGTTCTTTAATGTATTTAGCTTAGTTGATGAAGGTTATATCTTTGTATTATTTCATTTAGAGTCTAAGAAGGAACTTAATTTCAACCACCATGCTTATCTTAAAATTACTTTTCATGATATTAAATAACTCTTCATATAAATAAATAAATATTAGTAGCACCAAATGTAAAATTTGCATAATCAATAAGTCTTTTATATGATTTTTTAATGAAATGAGTGGTATCAAACTTATAATAGAAATTAACTCAATCTATCATAACAAACATAGAAGAGCCTTGGTAAGTTTGAAAACATGATTTGGACAAGTTAGATCTTTAAAACTAAGAGATTATTTTGCATATACTTCCTTCATAATGAAATCATTTAAGTATGCACTTTCAACATCCATTTGAAAAAGATTAACGTTCACGTAAGATACATATGCAAGCAAAATTATAATGTCTTCTAATCTAGCAACTAAGACAAAAGGTCTCAAAATAATCTATCTTCCTTTTAATTATAACCTCTGGCTACTAACCTAGCCTTATTTCTTATTATTGCATTAGTCTCATCTAATTTATTCCTAAACACCCATTTAGTGCCAATAATGAAGTATTCTTTAGGTCTACAAACTAAGGTTTATACCTTAATCCTTTCAAATTGGTTGAGTTCATCTTGTATAACAAGTACCTAACTCTTAGCATTCATAGCTTCATCTATGGTCTTAGGCTATATAAGGTGCATAAAAGGATGGCTTTTACATGCATTTCTAACTGAAGATTATATCCTTTTAGATGTATCACCTATTATCAGGTCTTTTGGATGATCTTTCTTTTATATTTATTCTTTTTTAAGATTTTGGACTATTTACATCACATTTGGTGAAAATTGAGGAGTTAACTCTTCTTTCTTAGATTGATAATTATTAAGCTTGTCATCTTTCTTCACGTTTTAATCTCTAATATTGAGCTCATCAAAAGAACCTATAATATCATCAATATCTTCTTCCTTTCTTGAGGAAGTGAAATTAGACTAATCAAGAATAACATCTATAGACTTATCAATGATAAGAGTTTTATTATTGAACACTATATATCCTTTACTAAAGGTAAATTAGCCTAAGAATATACCTTTATCAGTAAGGTTATCCTTAGTGTTCAATGTGAAATTCTTACCATTAAAAATTCTAAAATAGGCATTTTTACATTTATTTTGGTTCCATAACTCAAAGGATTTACATTTTACATTTCTTTAAAATCAGTCTAACTAAAACTCTATTTTAAAAACATTTTAAATAATTCTTGCCATTATACATAAAATTTTTTTTGAAAGATTATACTCATTTAACATAATTTTTGCCATTTATAGTGAAGTCCTAGTTTTTCTTTTAATAGCACTATTTTACTGGGGAGTTCTACAAGTAGAAAAAGTTATAAGAAATACCTTTTTATCAGAAAACTTTAAAATTTTTTTATTTTTGAATTCTCTACCATGGTCACTCCTAATAATGACAATTTTAAAATCATTTTCATTTTGAATCTTTTAAGAAAATATTTGAAAGCTTCAAGACAAGATTCATTATGAATGAGGAATAGAACCCAAGTAAACCTTGAATAATCATTAATAATAATAAATGCATAATATATGCCACCCATACTAGCTATTTTAGTTGAGAAAATAGATACATATGCTATGATTAGAGAGGTTTAGGCAATGTTACCTTATTATTTGACTCAAAAGAAGGCTTAACTTGTTTACCTCTTCAACAAGCTTTACAAAGTTTATCTATAATGAATTTGATCTTTAGAAAATCTTTTATTAGACTTTTCTTCTTTAAAGTGTTAATTAAGTCTATACTTATATGTCTAAGTCCTTATACCAATTCCAACCTTCACCTATTATGGCAGCTAAACACAACTTTACCTATACACATAATTCTTACTTTGCTATTTTCTCCAAAAGAGACATTTTCAATTCCTTTTACTTGTTCAAGGTTGGAGAAGAACTTCATATTTTTAGTCATTAAGCAACCACTATCAAGATACATTTATGCTTTCAAATCTTAGATTACAAGCACGCCTATAAAGCAAGAACATCTTATCTTAGGTACCAAATACTCTTAGGTCCTTAGGGGTTAGCTTTTGGCACTTGCTCATTACTCATTCTTTCTTTGTAACGATAGGCAATGTAGCCATACACACCATAGTAAAAATAGTAACTATCAAAGTAGGCACATTGTGGTCTATGTCTATATGATGCATAATGAGAAAGTTATTTCTTAGGTATATAAATTCTAGGAGTATTCCTCTTAAGTGCATACTTTGAACATATATGCATTGTCATGTCTCTTTTTTTTTTTTTTCTTTTTCTTTTGAGGGCTAGTGGTATTGCCTAGTCAAATAGGTAAAATGCCTTAGTGCTTGATTTTACACATTTTGCTTCTTTAGTCTAAAAGATCTATACATTAATGCCTGTTTAGTCTTATTTTGATAATGGAAGTCTACTATATGTTTGTACTTATAAGTTAGCGTTTGCTTTGAAGCATGTATCTTAGCCCTAATTAATATTAACTTTTTGTTATATTATAAGTACGTATTTTAAGTGTTATATTATAAGTATATAATGTGGAAATTAAAAATATTAATAATTGAGTTGAAATTAGATGTTCATTGGATTAAACAAATCAAATAATTATGCTTAATTTTTTTTATAAACATAAATGAATTTGAATAAATTATTAAAATCCATTACCTGATTTAGTTGTAAAATCTATAAATCATGACTACTTGAGGAAATAAATTGAAGAATCATCATTTTATTAAAATGTACACACACTCCTCTTTCTTTAGATTAACTACCACAAAAATAGATGCAATTTGATTTTGAGCATTTTTTTTAAATAAAATTGATAAATACTGAGCTTTTTTTTAAAAAAAAAAAAAAAATCTTTATGATTTATTTGACTAAATCTTTGTTTTAGTTTTAGTTGTATTTTTTTATTAAGTAAGATTAATTCCACTTAATTTTGTATATTCTTGTTTTGATATTAATATTAATATAATAATATTTATATTCAAAAGAACAAGAAGTTTGTTGGTACAATGATAAAACTACTAATATAATTCTACCAAAAAGAAATCTCTAATCTAAAGCTTAAATTCACAGAGGAGGATTGAACAATAATTTAATTATGTCTCTGACATGAATGAAATAAATCTTTTTAAATATATTCACTAGTTGTAGTAGCCTCTTTTCGATGATAATATATCACATAAAAAAACGAAAAGATTTAATACAAAATTTAAAATTAAAAAATGAAAATCGAAAAAATAGAAAATATAATGGTACCATAGGATAGGAGCAAATATTTAGTTACTTCTAGTGAGTTCTCAAAACAGGTGAGATTGATCACTAAAATTTGTGAACTTAGTTCCATATAATTAAATTTCATGTGCTTCATAATAGTTACAATATACATTTTCTTTAATATAGATATGATATCAATCATCATATATAATTGAATGGCATGTGACATGATTGACAATAAAAGGAAAAAAGAAAAATCATTTTCATATTTTTGTCTCCTAAAAAAATTTGGCATATCTTTAATAATTGTGGTTTGATAGATGGCGAAAAAGAAAAATAGGTGGTACACTACAAAAAAGTACCCCAATATTGATGGAATTTACTGATGAAAAATCAGTAGATAAATGCCAACGGACTAATTACGAATGAAAAAAAATATGTGAACAATAGTATCAATCAAATGCCGACGGAATGCCATTGGTAAATACCGATGGAGACTTTTCTTTGGCAAATTGTAGCGAGAATATTTGACGGAAAAGTTTGTTGATGGAAGCCAGGTGCAAAGTCAGATGAGAAGCTTGGGGATTATTACAGTTTCATCAAAAAATTATAAAATTATAGTTAATTTTGTTAATTAACTAAAATATTATCAATTTTAGTTAATTTTGTCAAAATTTAATAATATCATAATTTTCTTTGAAATTTTTTCTTTTTTACCGGCCATTATCTCCAACAAAATCCGAAACCCAAAAAAAAATTAGAGCTTTTTTAGCATCCCAGCCACTAGGGGTGAGCAAAACCGAACCGAAACCGAAAAACCGAATCGAACCGAGTGAATTCGGTCTATTTGGTTCGGTTTTAAAGTAAATTCGGTTCGGTTCGGTTTAAAAAAATAAAAAAAATTCGGTTTTCGGTTCGGTTCGGTTTAAAATTAAGAAAACCAAATAAACCGAATTTGTGGGATTTTTTTTAATTTTTTTTTAATTTGAGTTTAAAAAACTAAAAATAAATTATTTTATATAAGATAAAAAAAGTCCAACAAGCCATTGAGCCCAAAACCGAAAACCGAACCGAACCAAACCGATTTTTTT
>CATIWR010207315.1:0-36698 GCA_949677035.1 Omphalea diandra | reverse complement strand
ATATATATATATATATATATATATATATATATGTGTGATTGATTGGAAATATTGTAATGGATATTTCTTTCGGTGACTAAAAGGGAAAACCAATTAGGTTTTTCATTATTTTTTTTAAATTTATTCTCTCTCTTTTCCTTTTTTCCTATTTTCTTTTTTTATAGGTTGTAGTGTGATTGTGAAACATTATTTGTACCTAATTACATTATCTAATTAATTCCAGGATGAAATAATATTATCTCATTATAATCTTAGAAAAAGGACATATATAGTATTGATGAAATAAATGTATTCAATGATTCACTTTACTTTCAACTTTAGTGATTCTTTATATTTTTGTGTTCTTTCTTCTCTTTTCCCATTCTTTTGCTCCATTATTGGTCTTACTTAAAAAAGAAACAAACAAAATTAGAATGTTTTCTTGATAATGATAAATAGTTTTTTTTCTTTTTCTTTTAAAGTTTGTATAAAATAATCATGGGGCGACATGTGCTGGTGCCCCTTTTGAGAAGTTTGCTTCTAAGGTTAGAAATGAATTTTCTTGGAAGTCAGAACCATATTAATCTTAGGTTCTAAGAGCTGCCTTTATATTGGTCTAAATAAGTTCATCTAATTAAGTTTCAGATATTTAGCAATGAACATAATGTGGATATATGTGATTCCCAATTTCTTGTAGATGAAACTTTGGCTCTTTTTTTGGAACATAATGAAACTCTGAATGCATTGCACAATTTCTTGAAATTGTTGGTTATATATGTAATTCTTAAATTATAGCCTTTCTCAAAAAATAATAAATTAAAAATTTGTAAATTTTTTTTTTCCATTTCCAAAGTAATCTTATCTATAAATTAGGAAGTTTTTCATTTTTATATTTCAACTATGAGTATGACTTTGCCATTATATGTATATTCAAACAAAAGTCCATTATGATGATCAAAACTGAAATATAAAACCTCACCTGGTTTAGATGTTTCAATACATATATGTAAATTCAATACTATATTAAATAAAAAATCTAGTAAATAATAAATTTATGAATTTTAATCACTTATATGTAATCTCTAATGACTATTTAAAGTTATTGTAATTGTTTTTTATATTTAAATCCCT
Organism: Omphalea diandra; assembly: GCA_949677035.1. Taxonomy (NCBI): domain Eukaryota; kingdom Viridiplantae; phylum Streptophyta; class Magnoliopsida; order Malpighiales; family Euphorbiaceae; genus Omphalea; species Omphalea diandra. The sequence continues at coordinate 35,588 of CATIWR010207315.1, read as the reverse complement.
ATAACTATCTCGGCTTTATTGGTCGATTTTGTTTGAGATTTTTTTTACTAGTCCAAGTATGTTTTTGTGTTATCAATTTTTTTTTTTTATGATTTACTAGGTATTTAGCGACCTAAGGAGAACTGAAGATGAAGAAATAAATGTGGAATTGTAGAAATGTTTGTTTTATTTAGTTTATGATTGTTTACATTATTTCAAAATAATTGTTATTATGTTTTTTTTTCTTGTTCTTGTTTTCTTTATACATCTAAGATTTGTTCATTTGATTTGATTGTACTATGATTATGTGAATTAGAAAGATTTTATGTAAATCATAATTGATGATTAGGATTGTGCGAGGTTAATTATATATTAATAAAATTTTGCTACACTTTAGGATAATGATATATAAATAATAGTTAATCTACCCTTAGTAACCCGTTCAATACTCTTCTCACTCAGATGGTGAGAGATTACTTGTCCAGTTGGACTCTTTGGAAATGTGTTGCCTTAATGTTAACCTAATGGATATAAATGTTTATTCATATATTTGTAGAAGTTCGATAACATATCTCTCTATTCTCTGGATGCATATTGGAATATATGCTAATTCATGTGCTTACCTTAAATGGGATGTCATATGAATTACTACCTATTTTGTATTGTACATTTGGAGAATTGTGAGGAGATCCTATAAGAAATTCTACACACACACACACACACACACATATGTATGTACGTATGTATGTATGTATGTATGTACGTATGTATGTATGTATGTATGTACGTATGTATGTATGTATGTATGTATGTATATGTGTGTGTGTGTGTGTGTGTGTGTGTGTGTGTGTGTGTGTGTGTGTGTGTGTCTATACACACACACACACACACATATAGGTGTTTGTTCATGGTTATATAAAGATGCATTTCTAAATGGGATATGTTCTTACCTTGCAATTAATCAAAGGAGACATAAGGAGTTTAGTTCAATAGTTTTTACATAAAATATGTGTGTGACATATGAAGTATAATGCCTAAATTATAACTTGATCCCAACTTAATATAGGAAGATAACGTGAGGCCAGATTGTCAATAGATGTATGCTAGGCTTAAAGATGGTTTTCTTAACCAAGCTTTTTTGGATGGTTTAAATAAGTTTATTGAGTTCTCATGTAGCCATCCAGAATGTATGGATGGTAACAAGATGAAATGTCATTGTAATCTCTGTAAGTGTCAAAAATCGCAAATATGATAAAGTGAATATGGTTAGACATCTTCTACTTAGATATGGATTAGTGTTAGGATATTATGATTGGATTTTCCATGGAGAAATTAATGTAAGGGTAAATTTGGATCAAAATGTTTATTGATCATTATAGAATTTTAGCCTTTTAAATGTAACATAATCATCTAATCCATACCATAGAATGGTAATGGATGTTATTCATCCTAAATTTAATGTTAATGATGTTGAGGAATCTCTAAATCCATCAGTTCAAAAATTCTATGACATGCTTTAGGTTTTAAATGAAGAGGTATGGCTTGGTTGTGAAAATTATTTACAATTATTAGTTGTTGTTTAAATGTTGAATATTAAGTCAAAACACAATTTATTTGAAGGGTTTTATGATGATATTTGTCAATTAGTAAAAAAGTTATTACTAGTTGATAATGTCATGATGGACAACTTTTATAGTACAAAGAAGTTAGTCCAAGGAATGGGACTACTGGTTGAAAAGATTCTCTCTTGTAATAACTGGTATATGATATAATGGGATGAAGATAGTGAATTAACTAGTCGTAAGTTTTACCAATATCCTAGGTACAAGAGATCGAGATATGGATTTAATATGAAGAAATCAAACGTTCCATATAAGCGGATGTATTACTTTCCACTCACCCTTAGACTGCAAAGATTATATGCATCAAAGGCAACTATTAATGATATGAGATGGCATGCTGAGCATGAAAATGAAGAAGGTGGTGTGATGTGACATTGTTCAAATGCTCCCACTTGAAAGCATTTTGATAGAATGCATCTAGATTTTGCAACAAAAAGTCAAAACGTAAGATTGGGCCTTTGTATTGATCGGTTTCAACCATTTGGTAAATTAGGACAATAATATTCTTTTTTGGCTAGCTATACTTACACCATACAATTGACCTCATTAGATGACTATAACAGTTCACGGATCAAAAAATCCAAAAGACAAATTGGATGTATTCTTGCAGCCTCTTATTAAGGAGTTAAAGCAATTATGGGATGTGGGTGTGCAAACATTTTATGTATCAAAGAAGCAAAATTTTTAGATATGAGCTACCTTTATCTGGACAATGAGTGATTTTCCTGCATATTCGATGTTGTCTAGATGGAGTACTGCAGAAAGGTTGATGTGTCTTTATCATATGAATGATTCAGATGCATTTACTCTTCCAAAGGGTGGCAAAAACCCTTTTTATTAAAAATAAAACCCTTTTTATTAAAATAAAATAGTGACAAAAATGCCTCCACCTATTAAGTCTAGTGTTGAGATATTGATTCAAATATAGTAGTTGGGGCAAAAAAAAAAAAGTTACAGAATAAGATGCTAAGGATGCTAATAGATGAATTTGTAGGACTTATGGCTAGACAAAGCGAAACATCTTTTGGGATTTGCCTTTTTGGATTGCGAATCTCATTTGACACAATCTAGATGTAATGCACATTAAGAAAAATATGTTTGACAATGTGTTCAATACAGTAATGAATTTAGAAGGGAAAACAAAGGATAATGCTAAATCAAGAGAAGACTCAAAAAGTTTTGTCGATGACCATAATTGGCATGAAATGATGCAATGGGAAAATATCCCAAAGCTTGTTACATACTAGATAAATCGGTAAAACCAACCTTGTGTGATTGGGTCCAAAGCCATAGATTTCTAGATGGCTGTGTCAAATATGGGTAGATGTGTGGACATGAGGAAACTAAAGTTGTTTGTGATAAAAAGCCATAATCGTCATGTGTTTATGCAAAGGTTCATCCTTATGACATTTCACAAACTATTTTTAGCGAATGTATGACAACCATTGATAGAGTTGAGCCTTTTCTTCAAAGATCTAACTTTTACCGTTGTTAGGCAGGAATACATGTTAAGGCTAGAGAAATAGATTCCAGTAATTCTATGTAAGTTGGAGCATATATTTCCTCATAGTTTCTTTGAATCTATGGAACATCTTCCAATCTACTTACCTTATGAAGCAAGGATAGCGAGCCCAGTGCAATATCAATGGGTGTATCGATTTTAAAGGCGAGGACTCCAAACTAACATGTGAAAATGCCTTCACTATCAATAATTCAAATATATTAATATTGATCATAAATGGTATTATAGGTACCTTTGAAAGTTGAAAAATAATGTAAAAAATAAAGCAAAAGTTGAAGGTTCTATATACAATGCATATTTAATTGAGGAAGTATAATCTTGTTTATCATAGTACTTCGAGCCACATGTGAACACAAGACATCAAAAAATGCCACATAATAATGATGGTGGTGTAGATGAAGAAGAGCATAAAGGGAATCTCTCAATTTTTACACATCTAAGTCAATCACTAAGACAGGTAAAATTGAGATATTTGACAGATGAAGAATATCGTGCAACACAAATATACATTCTTTTGAGTTGCCCATAAGTGGAAGCTTATAATAAACAACTGTTTAATATATATATATATTTTGCCAATAAAGAGTTTAAATAATATGTACCATATTATATAATATTTTCACTATCATTTTTTAAAGCATTTATGTTGTTAAGCTAAGGCAAAGTCAACTAGACATTATTGATCATGAAGTTGATGTTAAACTTTATAGCATATTTATATCATGGTTCAATAAATATGTGAGTACTACTATTAAAATCATAGTTATTTATAATTATGTATAACTTTGATTGGTTTGTAATTCTAACAAATTGAAAGAAAAGAAATGACACCAACCATTCCAAGCCATCTCTTGCAAGATAGCATATATGTTGTATACAATTAATGTGTCACCAGCTAGAGGAAAACAAGGCGAAATCATCTTTGTAGTTGTGCCCTTTGGTGGGCTTACCCACACAAATCTCTACTGAGACTACAACTGCTCTAGAACATTCAAGATCGAGATGTCCTCGTTAGGAAACTCCTCCTGAATGTCAAACATCCATTGTCGTGGTACTTGGCCATATTAAATGTTTGAAAAGTAGAGAGTGTCTTAAAAGCTAAGTCCGAAGCTTTGAGAGAAAAAGGAAGAGAGATAAGAGGAATAATGCAAATGAGACGAGCCATGGCTTATATAGTGGCTTGCGCTATACTGCCCATATAGGATTGTACAGCCTAGGGTAGGTTGTACAACTCACCTAGTTGAGCTAAGCTACCCTGGGCCCTGCAGACCCATATCTCTCTTTAGCCCAATGCTAAAACATCCTTTCCAACTTGTTAAGCCCAATCCTTCTCCTCAAGCCCAATTACACCTAAATTATCAAAATACCCCTAACTTCCTAAAGAGTCCAGAGCGACTAACTTACTAAAATACCCTTAACTTCATAAAAAGCCTAACTACACCTAAATTACTAAAATACACCTAATTTCCCAAAAAGCTCAATTTCACCTAAATTATCAAAATACCCTTAACCTCATAGAGAGGCCTAAGAGCGATCGAATTACCATAATGCCCTCATTGCTTCTAAAACACCTAGAAAGCACCCATAGCTTAATATCCTTTAATGACAAACCTTTCCCTTTAGAGGCCTCAATAAAATTTCAAAGAGAAATTACTTTCTTCTTGAAGTGGTAAAGTCCTAAAAAACACCTCCTACAACATTTGGGCCCAGACCCATTACTTTGAGATAAAGACAGACCCCCAGAACATCCACAAAAGACATAAGGGTAAGAATTCAATTTTACAAATGCCAGAAGGGCCTAAACGACGCCAGGATCGCCCAAGGGGTAGAAAGACTGAAGCACCCATAACGAACTGCTGAAAGCATACAAAACTCCTGGTACCTATTGAAAGTTGTCAGAACAACTCCAGTACTCATTAGAGGGCTACTAAAAGAAGATATTCAATATTGGTACTTGTTAGAGAGCTGCTAGGGAGATCAAATCTAATACTTACTAGAGAGTTGTTGGAAGGTCAAATTTAACCTTGGTACCTGCTAGAGAGTTGCCAAGAAGTTTAGTACCCACTTGAGAGTTGCTGAAGAATGATCATCTCCATACTTGCTAGAGGGTTGCTGGAAGGAGAAACTTAACCTTACTAGAGGGTTGCTAAGAAGCTTAGTACTTGCTCGAGGAGCTGCTAAGAAAATTGTATCCTTTCGTATCGTTTATCTGATGTTCAATTTCAAAACTAATGTTTTTTTTTTTATGTCTTATCTAATAGTCATTTCTCAAACGTTGTTTTCCAAGCCCTACAAAGTAGGAGGTAAATTGTAAGCATCAAATTTTTAACCTCTAGAAACAAAGCTTGATGATGAAAATCACTAAACCAATTCTCCAAAATATAGGTGGAATTATCAAAGGAAGAGGTGAAAAGCCCTAGAAAACCTTGAAAAACTTAAGACTAAGCCTAATGTTGTATGTCAGGCATGATAGATTATACAACGTACTAAGCAATGTACAACCTATGTACAAAGGCTGTACAACCATACTCAGGGCTATACAACTTACTTTAAAACCCTAGCTTTAAGAACCTTTTAGAATTGGTCCCTTTTTAACCTTAGAGTTGTACAACCATGGCATATAGATGTACAACCATTCTTGGCTATAAAGCCCATATACAAACCCTAATTCCATAAGGTTCATCTCCCTTTTTTGTGATTAGACATGCCTATGGTATAACTAGAAATATTTTTTGCTATGCACTCATCCCACACCTATAAATACCCCCTTATAATAAGAGAAGGAGGAGGCTTGGAAAACCTAAAGATACTTGGCCAACTCATACGTAACACAAAAAACCCTAAAACCCTAACTTACCCAACTCATTCAAGGTCGAACTAGGTCTTTCTTTTCACCTTTTAAGCATTCCTTAAGCATTTTAGAGGATATAAAACAACTTTTAAACCTCTGAGGGCATTGAAACATACAAAGACATCTAAGACCCCACTTTATTTTCCCCTTTCTTCTTGCATTTCTTCATCTTCTTTCTATTTTAAAAAAACCAAGGATTTGGGGGCTATACAACCTTCATATAGGTTGTACAACCCACCATTCTAAGTTGTACAACCCTAGTTTTTTAGCGCAGTTTTATGAAACCTCTTTTCTTCTCATCCAGATTTTTATTACCCAAGGTATTCTTTTACGTTTCTTTTATCACTCCAGTGGTAGAACATGGTAACGCTAAATAGCGAAGGACCCTTATTCACTTTAAAATGTGAGTTTTGATAGATTTTGTAATGGTTTCTAAGGTTCTTGCTATCTTAATGTTCATATTCTCTAATGCACATTCAATGATGATTTCAGTTCTATTTTGATCATTTAGGGTAGTGACTAAGTGAAGAACTTGAGGTTCCAATGACCTTGAGAGTCTTTCTTTGTATGGTTTCATTTTTGTTGGAAACTTGTGAATGTCTTAATCATTACCCTTTTGTTTAATTTGCATTCTAACCTTCTTTATAGTTAGTGGTGTTTCTAGATGCCCAAGCTCTTTATGAGCAATGAGAATGAGGGTTTATCAACCCTAGGATATGTCTTTTGTGATGGTTATTGCCTTAAGCCATATGATGTCCTTCAAAGTGTCTTGCATCTCATGTTTATAGTTTTTAACACTTCATGATTTATATATTTTAGTCATACTATGTCATGTTTTATATTCTAATTTATGATGTTAGAATGTGTTATCATGGACTTAAAATGTGTGTTAGGATACTTTGACTTTGGAAGACACGGTAAGATGGCCACTATGGACCTACTTTATTTCTTTTATCTACTTAAAATTTTTTTTGTTTGTTTTTCCATATTGATTCTTACTAACTTATTTTTTTCCTTTGGCCGTAGTGCAATTTCTTGATTTAGACCATGAATTTGGTCTTAGTTACTATCACATATGGGCTACGAATGATTATCTGTGTGGATGGATATATGCATGAAAACTCCTTTACCATGATGCATGATCCCCCTCCCTATCTTAAATGCTATGCGTGGATGATAAATATATGCATGAAACCTCATTTGACATTATGCATAATCTCCTTTCCTTTTGAGTTGATGATTTGGTTTGTCTAAATGAATCATGCTTATATGTATGCTTGGGGTGGTAATTGGACTAATTAATAACTTGGCTAAAATATTAAAAATGAACCAAAGATGCCTAAAAGTTGAATCCTAATATCTAGATAGTTTAGGAGTGCCTAATCTTTTCCTTAAGTCATACCCAATTTCTGAACCCAATCTCTGATGGGGTGAAGACAAAATGGGCCTTTTAATTGACTTAGCTTAGGTTCAGATTTTACCTACCCCATATTCTTATCTTGACCAAAGTTGGGTGACGACTCGATATCTCTTATGGATAATACTAATGTATTGTCCCACATTTTATCCTTTGATGACCTTTACCATGGACTTAAGACTTTGAACAACGTAAGGCTTAGAAGGATTCCCTATTAATCCAAACGCGTACCACATCTTGGGGTCATTACCAATGTAAAGACCCTTATCCTCTGTAAGCCTCGATGATCAATAAAAGGTAGGATTCGCAAGAAAGATTTCACTCATTCAAGCACAGTTTGAAAACCATGAGGATTCACAGACTATAAGTTGGTTATATATCTCTTTGGAGTTGTGAAGTATATTTTAGTATCTGTTTTACATTTGTATGTAAATGTGACTATGGTTCTAATTGATAGTAGTATTATTATAAGTGTTTTTCAAAAGGTCAATGGTAATAAACTTATAATCTCTTTTGATAAAGATTATTTATTCTTATTTGCATTACATAAATACTTTGTATGAGATGATGCGATTACAGCCTTAGTGAAGATAGCGTGGCAAAGAAAGGCTAGTGAGAATTATTCAGGCCTTTTTAACAAAATTCAAAAGGGAAAACCACAATTTGTGTACCTTATAGTGGCAATATGGGAGAAATGGAGTATCGCATGGAATGACCCTGAGTTTAAATGCTACAATGATCAATGCTCTAAGAATTGGCTTAACGAGATAGAGAGACTTAGCTCAAGTCCATCACGCTGTATTGGTGGTTCCATATCACACATCCAACATTATGAAAGATTGGTATTTCTATTTTTCTAATTTTTCTCTTTTAATTAATCAAAATTATTACATATGTGAAACAACTTTATAAATATTATATCTTATTTGTATGAGATGATGAGATTACAGCCTTAGTAAGGATAACATGCGAAGAAAGGCTAGTGAGTGTTATTTAGGCCTTTTAAACAAAATTTGAAAGGGAAAACCACAATTTGTGCACCTTACAGAGGCAATATAGGAGAAATGGAGTATCACATGGAATAACCCTGAATTTGAATGCTACAATGATCAATGCTTTAAGAATCGACTTAACGAGATAGGGGGACTTAGCTCAGGTCCATCACACCATATTAGTGGTTCCATATCACACATCCAACATTATAAAAGATTGGTATTTCTATTTTTCTAATTTTTCTCTTTTAATTAATCAAAATTATTGTATATGTGAAGAAACTTTATAAATATTGTATCTTATTTGTATGAGATGATGCGATTACAGCCATAGTGAAGATAGTGTGGCAAAGAAAGGCTAGTGAGCGTTATTCAGGCCTTTTGAATAAAATTTGAAAGGGAAAACCATAATCTGTGCACTTTACAAAGGTAATATGAGAGAAGTGGAGTATCGCATGGAATGACCTTGAGTTTAAATGCTACAATGATCAATGCTTTAAGAATCAGCTTGATGAGATAGGAGGACTTACCTCAGGTCCATCACGCCATATTGGTGGTTCCATATCACACATCCAATATTATGAAAGATTGGTATTTCTATTTTTCTAATTTTCTCTTTTAATTAATCAAAATTATTGCATATGTGAAGCAACTTTATAAATATTGTATCTTATTTAGGTTAAGAGCAAATGACATGAAGTTTTTCATCATGAATTATTTGAAGATACTAAAGTTAGAAAATAGACCTCAATACTATGTTGATGCTCAGTCACGTAAGACTTATGTAAGTGTGTACACAATATATAAATAAAATATTTTAATTTTTCTTTATATACTATGAGCTTAATAAGTATACATATTTTTTATTGCATAATAATTTCTTGAGTATTAAGGAGAAGAGATCTCGACCAATAAAGGGGTCTAGCAAGTCTTGTTAAGTGGATGACACTCAGATACGGTTAGAGGCTACTAGAGGGAGAAGGCAAAAGAAGTAATGAGTTTATGGCATAGGCTCTTAGGCGTCTTCATTCTACTTTCACTTTACTGCTAGCTCATTTGTGGGGACATCTAATATGTAGTAAAATGACTTGGAGGATGAGGTACATCGATTAAGAGATACAGTTACCACACAACAGTCACAAATAGAGCAACAACAGATACAAATGGAGCAACAATAGATACAGATGCAACAAAAGATGCAAGAGTAGATGAGAAAGATATGTGGAGAGCTAGTTCGTGCCTCTCAAAGTATAGCTCCTCGATGAGAGACTTTTTGAGGTGACTATGATACTGCAAAAGATCTAAACTAGGATTATATATAAAATTTCTTTCTATGCACTTGTACCTTATGTATGACGAATTATATTTATATTTTATGTATGACTTATCTTCTTTTTTTTTTTCATTTTTAAGTCATAGTACTTTTGTATGGATTTTATTTAATAGTACAATTAGATATCTACTTTTTCTATACAAAATTGCTATTAGTATTATTATAAAAGTAAATTATGTTATTGTTCATTAGCTATGAAATATGTTGACCTAGTGCACCAAGAAGGGGGTTGAATTAGTGGAAGATTAAACATTTAAGATAAGGTTAAGGTGTTTAGGGAGTTAAAAAGGAGAAGAGAAAATAAACACAAGATATTTATAGTGGTTCGGATGTTAACAAACCCTACGTCCACTCCCTAATTCTTCACAATTGGGTATTCCACTAAACTAAACTGGTGTTTTCAAGCTCACACATAACTTAAACAATTTGTGTTTTATGGCTCACACACAACCCTTATAATTAGTATTTTTAGGCTCACACACAACCTCTCACAAGTGTTTTGGATAGACTCACACTTCAACCTTACAAGAGTTTTAGAATCTAGGCTAACTCTCAACCAACTTATATGGGTGTTTAATGCTAACACCAAACAATCAATAACACATAAAGACGAGTAAGAAGAATGGGTAGCAAAATTGCAAGAATTTGGTTACAATAAATGAAATTCTTTTGCATTTACATCCGTTTGATAGAGTATTTATAGCCAACATCCACCAAAGAGATGTTACTCAAAAACTATCCAAAATCTATAAGTTTTGCAAGGTAGATTTTGCATTAAATGCCTGTCAAGCGAAAGTCATGGTTGCTATTGGACTTTTGCGATCGCGATTTTCTAATTTACACTGAGGAGCTAAAAATCACGACAGGGAACCTCGTTCTATGTCTAACAGCTAGTCCACGTGTCCTTCACCCATTGGTTGTCTAAAAAATATTGCCTTTGTGTTCAACCAACTACTCAAAAGTCACGATCGCGAATTAATTTCCTCTTGGGCATGACTGAGACCTCAAATTTCTCTGTTTGGTGAGGAGGCAACACTTTCTTAAGTCGTGATCGCGACAATGATTTGCCCTCATGATTTTTGAATTCCAAAGGTTGCCTTGTACACTTGGCGTGTTGTGGTGCAGATTTAGTTCCCTCATTTGTTACTATGAAATTCGCTGTCACAGCATAGGAGGTGAATGTCACCATAAATTTCTTTGTAAATCAAGCAAGCATCCTTTGGCAGAATTATAGTTATGAATTCGTCCGCGAATTCTTCAGGCCTAGCTCCATTTATCCTTATAGTAAGATCGCGATCGCAATTTAGGGAATACTGATTGCAAATTTGGATGTTCTTCTTAAAGATAGAGATTTTGACTTCCTTCCAACTTTCAAAGAAAATATATCTTATAACTATAAAACAACACTTGAACAAAGCATTAGAACTAATCAATCCTTATTGTCAAGATCAAAAGAGGCTGATGACATATGTTTGACCAACCTTGTCCAACAATCTCCCCCTTTTTGAATTTGGCAACTTAGATTGATCTTAAAGAAACTTAAATGCACGAGTTATGAAGTTGGGATGGTCAATGATCAAATAATCAAAGAATAATCAAAGAATTCTAGGTTAGTGAACAAATAATCAAAGAATTCTAAGTTTGAAGAAGTAAAATTCCTATAACTATTGCTCTACCTCAACTTATGCTTTTCTTATACATATTGCTCATTGTCTCCCAATGTTATTCTCTCCCCCTTAGGCAAGATCAAAAAGAGGGAAAATTTGTGAAGAGTGGAGGAAGTGCATTGAGATAGAGTAATCATAACATAGGAATGGCAAATGAGTATAGAAAGACTAACATAACATATGAATTGCAATCACATAAAATATTAAACACTAAATTGCAAAATAAACAGTTTTATTTATATAATGAACTGTGGGATCACAAGTCTTTACATCAAGAACTGAAAATAAATAACAGAAAAACAATCCTAAAGATAATCTAAAAGATAGGGGATCTGTCATCGTCTCTAGAATCATCAATGTCTTCATTCGCTCCTACACTTTCAGCTTCATCACCCTCATCAACCTTTTGGTTATCCTCCTCTTTAGATGCGTCCGTCCAATCTTCAAAATCAGGAAAATGGTAGGGAGTAGCACTTACTTTCTCCTGAAAGTCCACCAAGTTACTATGTAGGTGGGAGAGGAGGAGAAACCATCTCTTGATTATCCTCATCATCTTATCAAGCTTTTTGTTGATAGAGGCAAAAATGATTTTAGCTTTGGGTTTAGGTTAGGCAGGTGGAACAGGTTGTGCTCTCTTTTTAATGACTAGCCTTTTTCTTTTGGAGGCTTAAGAGGTCTCTAGTTTCTTTGCCCCAAAAACACCCAAAGTTTATGTATAAGAATCAGGGTGAATGACTTTTGCATTGATGAGGTAAGGCAGGTCTACAAAATTTTATGAAGGGAGAAACTTCTTAATGAGGAATTTTTTTCATTTTCCTCATTAAGTTCACCCACGTATCGTTAGATGGTAGTGACATGAGAGGGAATAAGAAACTGACTCTTAGGCTTTGTACTCATGTGGATCATAGCAGCCAGTTTGATATGTTTATTCTTAGTAAGACATAAAAGAAAAGCAAGATCCTTTTAGGATACTTTCTCTTTACCATCCCTTTTTGCATTAACAGAGAAGGTGATGATACGATGAGGTAGCCAAAAAGGTAGGGTACGAATGTATTTGACCAGAGAGGTTTTGAGGTCAAATTTAGTCTCGATGGAAATTTCGAACCAAAACTCTGAATAGATAACATCAAAGGTTGAAATGATGAATAAAATTTCATCCCTAACTTGAAGGTTAAAAAGGTTTGAAATTTATTAAAAGGTAATGAAAAAATGGACCCCAAAGGCTCAAAATACTAACCTATATTGGCCGACATAAGATTTCGCTCTCTGACTCAAAGTCACAATACACATAAACTCTCGCACAATTTCCTCATATCAGGATCATCGCGAAAAATGACCTCATTCCATCCCAGGTTTGAGAGAAATGCGTGGATCTTGTCCTTGATGCCTAGTGACTAAAGGAGGAATGTGGAAAGGATTTTGTTTGGAAGGATTATCATTGAGTCTTTTGCTTTGTACCTATCTTTTTCTTCCTTCGTGATTCCTTTCATCATATGTAAAGTCGGTGGTCCAAAAGGTTGTGCTACTGCCTTGCCTTTCTCTGCTCTTAAGGCTTTCTTAGGGGCCATAGTGTATGAGGGATGATTAGGAGATGATTGAGAGTAAGAATGAAGAGAAATGAAGATTTCGAGCAAGAGTGAATAGAAATATTGTTTTAGGCATTTATATAGGCTAGGAAAGGGTGTGAAAATTACCATAAACAGTCATAAATACATTAAATGAAGAATTGTCATTGGTTGGCAATCAATTCACTTAAATGCATGGCAGTTACCCAAATTCGTGATCTCATCCTGTAAGTCGCGACCACTAATTCTAAAATATCTAAATAATAGATAAAAAATTTTGGGGAACATCACGTTCAACGATCAAAAGTTTTAAAATTTGAACAAATTCGAGGTGAAGAACTAAAATAGCAATTGCGATTTGATAGTTGACAGTCGAATGATGAGTGCTTATAAATCGTGACCTTGAATCAAGGAATAGAGACCGCGAATTATAAGGCAGAAAAGATAATTATGAAAGGATAAGACTTGACTTTCTAGGCTGTGATCCATTTAATATATTGATGCTAAATTCATACAAACTGGCATAGAAAGGCATAATTGCACACAAAATTAAGACATTCAAAAAGATAAATATCATATACATCACACATAGCAATCATTCAACAAGGAATAATGCAACATACAAAAAGCATTCTTGAAATATCCATATTTCACTTCAGGGAGCTTCCATCAAACATTCACAACTCTCTCTTAATAAAGTTCATCCTTTCTTCATTGAGTGGTTTTGTGAAAATGTCCACAAGTTGATATTTTTATCTATAAATTCTAACAGCACATCACCATTTTGGACATGATCTCTAAGAAAATGATGCCTAATGTTTATATGTTTGCTCCTAAAGTGTTGGATGGGATTCTTAGAAAGATTTATTGCATTAATGTTGTCACATTTGATGGGAATGTGATCAATAAATTTGCCATAATCATTTAATTGTTGTTTCATCTAAAGAACTTGGGTGCAACAACAATCCATAAATATATATTTAGCTTCAGCGATGGATAAGGCAACCAAAACTTACTTCTTACTAAACCAAGACACTAAACACTCTCCTATGAATTAGCAAGTTCTAGAAGTGCTCTTTCTATCTAGAAGACTACCAGCATAATCAACATATGAATAACCTATGAGGCTAAATGAAGACTCTAGGATATCATAAACCTAGATGTAATGTACCATGCAAATATTTGAAAATCCTTTTAACAACATTTAAATGAGATTCCTTAGGGCAAGTTTGAAATCTAGCACACATGCATACACTAAACATTATATCAGGTTTAAAGGAGATAAGATAGAGTAGAGAACCAATCCTACCTCGATATCTCTTCTCATCAACCGACTTACCCGATTCATCCTTATCCAACTTGATGGTAGCACTCATTGGTGTTTTTACTACTTTACATCCTTCCATGCCAAATTTCTTGAGAATATCTTTTGTGTATTTGGCTTGGTTGATGAAGATCCCTTTTTTGGTTTGCTGGATTTGTAGACCAAGCAAAAACTTGAGCTCTTCCATCATGCTCATCTCAAATTTTTTTAGTCATACACTTAGCAAAATCCTTGCATAGAGATTCATTAGTAGTGCCAAAAATGATATCATCAACATATATTTGCACTATTAGTGTATCATGATTATGCCTTTTTACAAACAAAGGTTTGTTAACCTTCCCCTTTTCAAAATCATTTTGCAAGAGAAAAGAACTAAGCCTTTCATATCAAGCTCTTGGAGCTTCTTTCAAACCATACAAGGCTCTATTCAATTTAAAAACATAATTTCGGAAACCATGTGATTCAAAACCAAGAGGTTGTTCAACATAAACTTCCTCCTCAATGACACCATTTAAAAAAGCACTTTTGACATGCATTTAACAAATTTTGAAATTCATGTGACATGCATATGCCAAAAGAATCCTAATGGCCTCTAACCTTACTACGGGGGCATATATTTGATCACAGTTAATGCCTTCCTCTTGGTTGTAACCCTTAGCAACCAATCTAGCCTTATTTATAGTGATGAATCCTTACTCATCTAAGTTATTCCTAAACACCCACTTTCACCCTACAATTGGGTGTTCCTTAAGCCTAGGAATAAGTTCCTACACATTATTTCTCTCAAATTGATTGAGTTTCTCTTGCACAACAATCACCCAACTCTCATCATCAAGAGTCTCATCAATAGATTTTGGCTCAAATTGAGAAACAGAAGTAAGATTATTATCTAAAGAATTGAGTTAAGATCTAGTACTTTTACCCTTTGAAGTATCATCAATGATTAGGTTTTTGGGTAATGCTTGGAAAATCTCAAATCCTTGGAAAGATCTTGGTTTGGTGTTTCCACTTGTTGATGTTAAGGTTCCTTATCTTTTCTTGATGACTTCTCCTCATCATGATTTTTATCCACCTCTCTTGTAGTATGCTCTAAATCCAATTTCTCAAAATCACCTACAAGATCATCAATAAAAGAACCTTTCCCAAGATCAAGCTTACTAGATTCATTAAACACAATATTCATGACCTCTTTAACAACCATTGAACTCTTATTAAAAACCCTATAGGCTTTGCTAGGGGTGGAATAGCCTAAGAAAATGCCTTCATTAGTTTTTGAATCAAATTTCCCAAGACTATCCTTGGTATTCAAGATATAACACTTGTATCCAAATACTCTTAGGTATGCTAACTTAGGCTTTCTACCATTTTATAGCTCAAAGAAGTTTTATTAAGAATGGGTCTTTTGAAAACTCAATTTGCAATATAACTCAAAGTATTGATAGCTTCGGCCCAAAAGTAATTTGGCAATGAATACTCATTGAGCA
This sequence comes from Omphalea diandra, assembly GCA_949677035.1. Lineage (NCBI taxonomy): Eukaryota > Viridiplantae > Streptophyta > Magnoliopsida > Malpighiales > Euphorbiaceae > Omphalea > Omphalea diandra. The sequence goes on along the minus strand of CATIWR010207315.1, from coordinate 19,832 downwards.
TAGTTCTAGCCATATCTATTAGTGTTCTATTTTTGCTCTCTGCAACACCATTTTGTTGTGGTGTTTTAGGAGTTGAAAAGTTATGAAAAATCTCACTCTCTAAGTAGTAAGATTCAAAAGACTCATTTTGAAATTCTTTTCCATGGTCACTTCTTATGGATGAAATGAAGTAACCCTTTCATTTTTAATCCTTTTCACAAAACTTTTAAAAGCATCAAAAGTATTATGCTTATAAGCTAGAAAGGATACCCAAGTAAACCTAAAGTAATCATCAACTAGGACTAGTGCATAATGTTTTCCACCTAAACTAACACTCATAGTAAGTCCAATTAAGTCCATAAGAATTAATTGAAGAGGTCTAGATGTACATATAATATTCTTTGCTTAGAATGAAGATTGATGTTGCTTTCCTATTTGGCAAGGACCATATGTCTTATCTCTAAAGAACTTTAGCTTGGGAAGACCTTATACTAGCTTTCCCTTTGATAAGATGTGTAAGACCTCCATGCTAGTATGTCCAAGTCGTCTATGTCATAGTCAAGCTTCATTATTAAGAGACATAAGACACTTAAAGGATTAGTTAGCTAAATTGTCTAAGTCAATTAGGTAAGTATTGCCCTTCCTTTCACCTTTGAAAACTACCTTTTTATCCACCAAAGTAGTAACTCAGTATTCTCTAAGGTCAAAGGTGACTTTATTACCTTTGTCACATAATTGACTTACACTAAGCAAGTTATGTTGTAAGCCATCTATAAGTAAAATATCATTTATAAGAGAATAACCATTCTTACCAATGGTGCCAATTCCAATTACCTTACCCTTGGCATTGTTTCCAAATGTGACATTGCCACCCTTCTTTTCTTTTAAGGCCATGAATAGTCTCTTATTGCCCATCATGTACTTTGAGCATCCACTATCCACATGTTAATCATTTGTTTCATTGGTGGCTGCCAAACAATCCTACCTAACACAAGTAAATCATTTTTGTTTTGGTACCCAAGCATACTTAGGTCCTAGGGGGTTAGGTTTGGAAGGATCCTCCAACTTGAGGTGTGCCTTCCTAATGTAACAATATATGTTTATGTGACCAAACTTCATGCAATAGTGGCATTAGAGTTTAGACATATGAGTCTGTCTCTAATACATTGCCTTGGTATGAGTGAGCGGGTTTTCTCATACCAACATGATGTGAGTGTGAACATGAACATGTATGAATGGGTGTCTAAGTAAATTTTTCGTGTGTTTGAATGAGCATGCTTTTTATTGTAAATGTATGCATGATCAGCCTTCCTAGAAGTAGGCCTTAAGCCTTGTTGCACCTTTCTTTTGCCCTTAGGCAATAATGGTTTAGTGCTTTGAGCACTTTTCTTTCCAACAACCTCAATACTTAATGCTTGAGGTGTTGATGTTTTAATAAATGTTGTGAGTGAAGGTGTAGAAGAAGAGGTTCCATTAAAGCTTAGACCATGCCTAACTAAGGGAAATCTTTTGTGATACAATAAGTGTATTCAAAGCTTTCTTACCCTTGTGGAACTTAGAAATAGAGTTTCTAAGCTCAATGGTTTTACCCTTCAAGGAGTCATTCTCTTTTCTTAATAAAGTTAGGGATGAAGATGACTTGGATAGAATCTCTATAGACTTCTTGAGTTCTTCATTTAAAGTCTTCAATTCACTTACAAGACTATTTAAAGATTTAAACTCATCCTCTAATTTGGTACATACTTCATTAGATGAATCCTCTTGAGCCATGAAGCATTGGTTTGCAACCTCTCCCTCTTCATCTTCTTCACTTGAGCTATCATCCCTAGTGGCTTTAAAGCTTTTCCTTTTCTCTTTATCCCGTTTCTTCTCTTTTTCCAACTTAGGGTAGTCATATTTGATGTGGCCTTGCTTGCCATATTCATAACAAGTGACATCACTCAATCTTTTCTTGGGGGTTGAAGTTGCTTTCTTAAAGCTTCTTCTTTCCTTTCTTCTTGTAATCAGCTCCTTAGTTCTTCTTGAAAGCATTGCCATCTCCTCCTCATCTTCGTCACTTTCCTTTTCACTTGAGGCCACTTCAACTTCCTTTTCCTTTAAAGAAGACTTAAGAGCCAAGTTCCTCATTTCTAATTTTTTTTATTTCTCTCCTTGACCTCTCATTTTCTTCGTTTCTTCATCCTTCTTCAAGGCTAGCTAATGGGTTAAAAGCTTGCCTATTAGGACATTCATTGGCACCTTTCTTATCTCTGAATTAGACTCTTGAAAAATAAAAACCCTTGCACTAAACTTTTCAAAAGGTAAGGATTTTAGGATTTTTGAATTTACCTCATGATTGGTGAGAACTCTTCCAAACTTCTTGATGTTTGTGACAATTACAAGTAGTTTATTTATCATATCTGTAATGCTTTCTTCCTCCTTTATCATAAATAGCTCTCACTTTGTCACATACATCTCAAGTCGGTTAGATTTCACCAAGGTAGCGCCCTCATGATAGTTTTCCAAAGCTTTCCAAATCCCATGAGCAGTAAGACAATGTTGGACCCTTCCAATTTCTTCTCTTGAGAGAGAACCTAGAAGGATTGTCATGGCTCTGTTATTTCTGCCATTGGATCTTCTATGAGCTTCAACCTACTCCTCTCTAAGGATCAATTCCTCACTTCCATCTACCACTTTAGTAGGTGGCTTCCACTCATAACAATGTCCCAGAGGTCTACCACATCACTATCCAAATAGATTTCCATCCTATACTTTCAATAAGTATAGTTTGCTCCATCGAAATATGGCTTGAGGTAAGTGTGGATTCCTTCTTGTGTGATGATCTTTACTCACGTAATTAAGTTTTAAAGTGAGACTTGGCTCTGATGCCACTTGTTAACGTAGTGCACCAAGAAAGGGAGTTGACTTGGTGGAAGATTAAAAATCTAAGAGAAGGTTAAAGTGTTTAGGGAGTTAAGAATGAGAAGAGAAAATAACCACAGGATGTTTATAGTGGTTCGAGTGTTAACAAACCCTATGTCTACTCCCCAGTTCTTCATAATTGGGTATTCCACTCAACTAAATTGGTGTTTTCAAGCTCACACCTAACTTATACAATTTGTGTTTTATGGCTCATGCATAATTACAATTAGTGTTTTTAGGCTCATACAGAAACTCTCATAAGTGTTTTGGATATGCTCACACTTCAACTTCTTACAAAAGTTTTAGAATCTAGGCTAACTCTTGATCTACTTACAAGGGTGTTAAATGCTAACACCAAACAATTAATAACACATAAAGAGAGTAAGAAGAATGAGTAGTAAAATTGCAAGAGTTTGCTTATAATAAATGGAATTCTCTTGCATGTACATAGGTTTGGTGGAGTATTTATAACCAACATCTACCAAACAGACGTTACTCAAAAACTATCCCAAAATCTCCAAGTTGTGTTATGTAGATTTTGCATTAAATATTTGTCAGGCAAAAGTCGCGGTTGCTACTAGACTTTCACAGTGGCGATTTTTCAATTTACATTGAGGAGCCGGAAATCGTGGTAGAGAACCTCATTCCTTGTCTAACGGCTAGTCCACGTGTCCTTCACCCATTGGTTGTCTAAAAAATATAGTCGTTGTATTCAACCAACTATAAAAAGGTCATAGTTGCGATTTAACTTCCTCTTGGGCACGATTGAGATTGCGAATTCCTCTATTTGGTGAGGAGACAACACTTTCTTGAGTAGCGATCATGACACATGATTCACCCTATGATTTTTGATATTCTAATGATTGTCTTAGACACTTGGCATGTTGTGATACATACTTAGTTCCCTCTTTTGTTATTATGAAATTCGCGATTGCGACATAGGACACGAATGCCACCATGAATTCCTCTATGAATCAAGCATGCTTCCTTCAGCTAAATCACGACTGCAAATTTGACCGTGAATTCTTCTAGCCTAGGTTCATCCAACCTTATAGTAAGGTCACGATCGAGATTTACGGAATACTGACCGCGAATTTGGATGTTTTTCTTAAAGATATAGATTTTGGCTTCCATCCAACTTCCAAAGAGAATATATCTTATAAACTATAAAACAACACTTGAACAAAGCATTAGAACTGATCAATCTTTATTGTCAAGATCAAAAGAGGCTTATGACTTAGGTTTGACCAACCTAGTCTAACAAAATAGTTAGCAATGGATTAATAATTATAATTTCTAAAATTTACAAGAGATTAGCAACAATGTAGCAATGAAATTGAATGCATTACTAAATTAGAAACAGTTTAGCAATGGATTCAATACATTGCTAATTTAGCAACGGACTTAAATCCATTACTAAATTAGCAATAAATTACAATTTGTTGCTAAATTACCAACAAATATAAATTTATCACTAAATTAGCAATGAACATAAATTCATTGCTAAATTAGCAACAAATTGAATCTGTTGCTAAAATAGTAATAAAATACAATCCATTGCTAATTTATCATCAGATTTCATTATTAATTATCATAAGATGAAATCGGTTGCTAATTTAGCAACAAATTGCAATCGGTTGCTAATTTAGCAATAAATTGCAATCTGTTGCTAAGTTATTGCTAAATTAGCAATGAATTGCAATCTATTGCTAAGTCATTGCTAAATTAGCAATGGATTTTTTAAGTTTAGCAACAGAAAAATCCATTGCTAAACTTTTTTTTTTTTTTTTGTAGCGAAACAAAGTCAAACAACCTTATATTAGACATTGGTATAAAGGATAACAAGTACTTATCAAAAACACATATCAAGAACAATGGAAGCTTATATTTTTCTCTATACTAGAAAAAGGGGAGAAGGAAAATAACACTTGGTAGCATCCCATCTAACAATAAAAGCTACCTAAGTATGTTATTATCAATTGATTAATGAAATTGTTCATAAACATTAGAAAATAAACCGTATAAAAAATTAATGCAATTTCCTATGAACATCTCCAAAATTTTCACCAGGATTCTTAGCAGTTTGTGAAACATATAACTTCGCCAAAACTTCCTATTAAGGCCATATTCATCTGCATTCATCACAACACTTCTTTCTGTAATGAATTCAACTTTCATCGCTTGATTAATAAGAGAAAGTAGTAACCCAAACACCAAATTGAACAACCAGATAAAGAAGCAAAGGATAATGCAGATCGAGCAAGTGGTCATAGCAAAATAGAGAGTAGCTCGAGCACCAATAAAAACTAGTAAAATCGATAGTAGCAACAATAACAGCTTCCTTTGGGGTTATGACTACAGCAAGATAGGGCACATTTCTTCGGGGCAAGCACAACAATGGTGAGTTTTTGGGCAAATTTGGTTGGGCAAACGTATTGGGACAAATTTGGTTTTGGGAAATGATGACATGGTTGATGAGTATACCAAATTAGGTAAGTTAGAGTTATGTGTGGTATGTTGGCAAATGATGCATCACCAACATGCCAAAAATATCCTAGAAAATCATGGCCTAAATTGTTAATGAGGTCTTCTGTAATTAATTTGATACAAACAGAAGTATTGGTACCAAGTGGATACTATATGTATAGTTATGGTAACATTTAGGCTATTCAGTTGTCAACTAAACAAATACATAATTAAAGATTCCAATACCAGTTATAAAAGAGTTGTTAGACGAATTGGATGTAGTTGAGTTTGTTCTAAGCTTAATCTCATATTAGGCCATTGGCAAATTAGGATGGCACTTGTTGATGTTTATAAAACAACATTCCGTACACATAAAGGGAATTATGAATTTTGGATTATTTCTTTTGGGCTAACCAATGCTCCTTATATTTTAGAGTTTAATGAATAAGGTTTTTCAACCTTAGGAAACTATTTTTTTTTATGACATTTTCATATACAACACATTATTAATGAAGCATCACACCACTTACAAATGGTGCTTGCTATACTAGGGAAACTTACTTTGTTTGCCAAATTAAGCAAATATTCATTTAGTGGTACTTAGGTGGATCAAAGGGTTATACCATATCAAAATTGGGATAGCAACCAATCTAAAACAAGATTATTACAGTAAAAAAAAAAAAAAAAGCTTGTTCCAAGTAAAGCCAATTATCTAAGAGGATTTTTAGGGCTAGTTATGTATTAAAGAAGATTTATTAAAAGATTTGGGTAAATCTCCAAACCCTTAATTAAGCTACTAAAGAAGGATAGGTCTAAATGGAGTAATGTAACAAAGTAGGCCTACCAATAGCTCAAGTTAGCTATGTGTTCAGCTCTTATACTAGCTTCGCATGACTTGGACATACATTTAATATTGAAATTGATGCTACTAGAGTGTGCATTAAAGCAGTTTTAATGCAAAATGGCCATCCAGTTGCTTACATCAACAAGTCATTAGCTACAAAACTTAGTGTCTATTAGTTTATGAGATGGCTATTATTTTTATTCTCCTAGGATGCCCTAGAAGGGGAAGAGGTTGAATAGGATAGTGGCAAGTTTAAAATCTATTTCAAGTCAAGTGAAGAGAATCAATCGCATAAGGGAACAAAGTTTCAAAAAGGTTTGACACAAACCAAACCTACATCCTTTTTTCTAGATCTACTAGAGATTTTCACTAATCAATAGCTTACAGGTGCTATTGAAAACTTTTACACAAATGAATTTCCACAAACACCGCTTAAGCCTTTACAAAGTGAATTTTTGAGCACCACCTAAAAAATTTTTCATAAATAGTTTGAGTGCAATTCAAGCCTTAACCCAAAATAGTATGTAGGTACTCTCTTAAACCTTTTACTAAGAATTAGTGTAAAGATTATACCTCCAACCCAATTTGGGTAGATTCTATCCTTACTGCCACTTTTTTGAATAATGGCCTACCTACTCAAGTTCTTCATTGGAAGTCTCCTTATAAAATTTTATATCATAAAACATAAAATTACACAAATTTAAGAGTATTTGGATGTTTGTGTTATTCTAGTAACACCATTCCTTACAAAGACGAATTTACAGCCAAAGTTTTCAAGTGTAATTTTTCTAGGTTATGCCATTTGACATAAAGCATATAGGGTCTACAATCACAGGACATAAAGCATATAGAGTATACAATATAGAAACTCATACTACAATCATTTCTAAGGATGTAGTCTTTCATGAAAACATTTTTCCATTTTCTGGTTCCAAGTCTTCTACTGTGCTTACTGATGCTTGTACACCTTATGTTCCTATTCCTGCTGATGATATTGCAGATATAAATAATTCACATTCACATGACATAACCTTTTCTTCATCTTTTTATCTTTCATCTAGCCGCCATAATTCACCTCCATCTCTTGAATCTACTTCACATTTATCATCTTTACCACTTAGTCATCAACATCTTGAACCAAGTCCTATATCAATTCTTTTACCTTCTTATGGTTCTTTTTTTAATCTCAGGAAAAGTACTAGAGTTAAAACTATATCCTTTTTATTGTAAGATTTTGTTTCTACAACTATGTTGCCACATTCTTCTGCTAATACAGTTACAACCCCGTCAGCATGACATCCTCCTTAGGTAAATAATAAACTCTTATAATTTTTTCCATTACTCCTTCACCTTACTTTTCTACTACATATCTTTCTTTCCTAGCTAACATATCTAATGTTCAAGAGCCAACTTCTTCTCAACAAGCAAAAATACTGTTAATTGGGTTCTTGCAATAAAGCAAGAGCTTCTGGCTTTAAAAAAATAATTAGACCTGGATGCATATTGACTTACCACCTCATAAGACTCCTATTGGATCTAACTGGGTGTATAAAGTTAAGTACAAACAAGATATTACTGTTGACAGATTTAAAGCTAGACTTGTAGCTAAAGGGTACAATCAAATAGAAGTTGTAGATTGCAAGGAAAGTTTTTTTTCCAGTAGCTAAGTTGGATGTTGTCAGAGTGTTTCTTGTAATTACAGCTGCTGAATCTTGGTCGATCCATCAGTTGGACATTAGCAATGTTTTCCTTCATGGCTACGTAGAGGAAGAAGTATATATGGTTCTACCAGAAGGTTACACAGTTGGAAAACCAGGTCAAGTTTACAAACTAAAGAGATCTCTTTATAGATTGAAGCAGGCTTCAAGACTATGGAATTTGGAGTTTTCCTCTAAATAGTACGTTTATGGTTTGAATTAGTCTCCTAATGACCATTGCCTATTCACTTTACTAAGGAAGATCAATTTTTAGCTCTCTTATTTTATGCGGATGATGCCCTCTTCGCTAGCACTTCAGAATCTGATATTTTACAAGTCTTTTCTAGACTCATTATATACCATCAAAGATTTGGGATATGCTAAGTATTTTATTGGTTTTGGAAATAGCCAAATTAGATTCAGATTTATACTTCAATCAAAGAAAATATGTGTTGGATATATTACATAGTACTGGCTTAACTGGATGTAAACCAGCTTTGACTTCTTTAGCCAGAGGTCTGAAGCTTTCTGTCGATACTAGTCCTCTTTTTCATTCCATAGATCAGTATAGAAGATTGATAGATAGACTTCTTTACTTGAATCTTAGCAGGCCAGATATCTTTTTTATAGTACAAAAATTAAGTTAATTCATGCAACAACCTATAACTCTCCATTGGAAGGCAGCACTTCACGTTGTAAAATATTTGAAAGGTTGATCTGTAAATGCTTATTGTTTCCTGCTTGCAACAACTTAGTTTTGCAGGCTTATTGTGATGCCGATTAGGCAGCTTGCTCAACTACTCAAAAGATCCATAATAGATTGTTGTATTTTCTTGGGGCCAGCCATGATATCATGGAAATCAAAGAAACAGAAAACTATTTCGAGGTCTACTGCAGAAGCCGAATACAGAAGTCTTGTTGCTTCTATTTGTGAGTTGAAATGGCTATGTTATTATCTAGCAGATTTCGATATTCCATCTCTTCTCCTATTACTCTCTTTTGTGACAAAATGGCTGCTCTTCACATTATAGCTAACCCTATATTTCATAAGCGCACCAAGCATTTAGAAATTGATTGCCATCTTTTTTCTTTGCTTTTCTTCTTTTTCTTCTCTACCCCTTTCTTAATTTGTTATCTGTTTGAATTGATACCTAATCCATATCAGTATACTTCCACGATGTCCATTGGATCTTTATTTAGAAGTTTGGTGGCATTCATATTATTTTTCAAAACTTCCTGCTTATGTCCTAGGAATGTGGTTAGTGATTGGCCTTCCAATGGCTCAATAAGTGAAGAATTCTAGTTGGAGCCATTGTTTAGCTTTTGGGCTCTTTCTGAAGTGGGTAGAGAAACTATTTTTTTATGAAATTTATGAGAACCATAAAATTTTTTTAGATTTATAATAGTAATGGTTGTTAGAGGAAGAACTCATTTCAATGATCATTACAGCAAGTTATTAATTTAACAATGATTAGATATTTAACTAGTCAGTCTTACTAATTTTGTTCATCATTTTTCAATGACTTTTCCTTGTTTGTTTTCGTTCTGGCAATGTCTTCTAGGCCTCTAATGTTTAATTAGGCATACATTATTTTACCGTGAGTGCTCTTGCTCCTACCACATCCCTTGTTTCTAGATGATGTAAATGCTCCAAATAGTAAGTTTTTTATCCTTACCACCAAGGCTAGTGGGTGGTAGAGAACTACTGCAATTATTGTTTAAGATATTCAAGTTCAGCTGAAATCACTCTCCAAAAACAAAGAATATAAAGTCAAGCGGCTAGATGAGTTTGCACTCTAGAGTGTGCATAGCATGTAATTAGAGGTCACAATAGGTTGGGTAGTGCAGATCTGAGTCGAATTTTAAAGCTTTTTTTAGTTAAGTGGATTTTGATGGAGTTATTTCAGATTGTGAGTAGAGTTATTCAATGATCGATTTAAATTGAAAAAATTGGCTGAATTGAAATATTTGATTTTTCAGTTTTATTTTAATATAAGTTTTGTTTAGTTTTGATTTTTTTTTTTTAATTTGAGTGAATTCAGTTAAAATTTTGTAGAAAATTTTCAGTTTAATTGGTGCACTTATATTAAATCAAATTAAAATAGTTTAAAATTTGTATTAGATCAAATTAAAATAATTCAAACTGATTTTAAATTTACTGTTTATATTAAAAATATAAAAAATTTATTACAAACTTATTCTTTGTATTAAAAATATTTTAAATATTATTTTTCAAAACAATTCCATTCAAATTGAATCGTGCTAAATTGATTTAGTTTAATTTGATTCAGTTTATATATTTGAAAATTCGATTGTTTGATTTTTTTTATTTGCACTTTTTAGAAATTCAGTTGTTCATTTTTTTTCTTTGGTTTCAACCATAGATCGTATTACTGGGTCAATATATAAAAAAGAATTTGAGTTATTTTTAAATATTAAGTCTAGTAAACTCCCTCATAATATTAACTATTTTAATGAAAAATAATATTTTAATTTTTAAATAAAATTTAAATATTTTAATAATTTAAAACTTGAGTCAAATTTGGATTAATTTGGGTCAATGGTGATTACATCATTTGAGTGGGATTGAGTTGAATTCGCCTAAATTTAATCTAAAAATGTTTTAAGATATTTTGCATTTTTTTTCAGATTATATTAAATTGAAGTTTTTCAATAAATTTGAATAGAATAAAAAGCAATTATCTTTATATGACATCTGATTTATTTAACCTATTAAAAAAATAAAGAAATAAAAACAAGAAAGGAAGAAGGAAAGCAAGAACTCTTGCGAATGTGTAATTGAATATACACAAAATATTATTGTACATAAAAATACATTATTAACTACTTTCACGACTAAGTTCTATTATGCAGAACTCAAAACTTTAAGGTTAACAATATATGAGATTAATAGATGACATGATATATTTTTTGGGAAGGGCATTTTCTGGAAAGTGTATTTTCTTGAAAAATTATTTCCTGCAAAATATAGCTATTGAGTATTATCAAATATCTCGAGTTCAAACATTGCGTTAAAATTCGATAAGAAGAGTTTTACCACCTTGGTAGTCTTATCCAATTCGAATTCAAATTAGTTTCTTATCCGAAAAGTCTGGTGGAGATACCAGTCTCATCCTAAAAAAGAATAAAAAAAAAAAAGGAAGAAAGTAGATTTTCATGAAAACCAAACTAACACATATTTACCCATATCAAAAAATACCTTACTGCCTTTCATAATTCAAGAGCAACTGAGTTGGTTTAACTTGAAATTTGATGTAATATACAGAAAAATATAAATCAGATACACATTAGATGACATAGCTAGTCCAACTCATTTGCTGAGAAAATCACCACAACAAAGCCAAATTGACGAGCACCCATCCAAGAAAACTTATTATCAGGACAGCTCACCAAGCCTACCAACCTAAAGATGAAAATGATTGAGCGTGGAATGGGCAACGTGACATAAAGAAATAGGTGGACTGTTTGGCCGAAAAACCCTCTTCCACCGTTAGTATGTATGTTGCTCATTAGCATTATAAATCAAGACCTAAACAATTGAGTGAGATATTGGATATCTCTACTGGGATACACTCGTGATGACATACAGCTCTTTAACTAAATTAGTCGTGAATTCAGTTGTTGTTTGGCGTGAGTATAATAATAAATTTAATATTTATTTACCTTAAATAATTAGTTAATTAATGATTAATTATTATTTTATAAAAATTATTGTCAAGTAACTATCAAAATTTGTAATTATGTGCAGAGATTATTGTAATAAAAGATTTTATATATATGTATAAAAGGAAGCAACGCAAACGGCTAGTGCAACATTGAGACAGATTTGTTTATTTTGAAGAAAAACTCAATTAATCAGGAAGAAAGCTTAAACAGTCTGCAAGCCCATGCATAACCTAGTAGAACAACCCGTGCAATATAGATCAAGTCATGACAGGAAAGTAAAATGACCCTGTGCAGAAATACAATAGTGTTAGAAATGGGCCTCCATAAACCTCAACGTGCTTGGATTTTGGCATTGGGCTCAGAGTGCTGGGACTTTTTACACTAATTGGGCTTTGACATATTTCTCCAATTGGGCTCCAAAATATTGTTGGGCATCATATGGGCTTGCTTTCCACCGAAATAGTCGAAGCCAATTTGTTGCAGGCTTCCCCTCGATTATATACCCTTCATTTTTTTTTTCTTTCTTTTTCGATGTGGGATTGGTTCCCACTTTTATGTCTCCAACACTCCCCCTCAAGTGCAATTGGGCTTCAGCTTCTTTGGTCGAGTTGTCACTTGCTTTCTTCTTAGGGTTCGTGGCTCCCTCACTTGCTTTCTTCTTGGGGTCCATGGCTCCCTTCAATCTCTTCTATCGACTTCAAACTTTTCAGCTTAACTAGTCTAGACTTGGCTTCTTTGGCTTAGTGGTCTCCTTCAGTCTTTCAACTGTCTTTGGGTCTCTTTATAATCATCCAAGTGTGACCTTCTCTTTTGGTCCATTCACTTGGGCTTCAATGACATACCTCTTTCTTATAGGTCATCCATTCATCATCCACAAGCATCCAGGATCTTCTTGGCATGTTAGGGCACTTGTGGGCTCTGATACCATGTTAAGAAATAGGACTCCATAGACCTCAACATGTTTGGGCCTTTGACATTGGGCTTGGAGTGCTGGGACTTTTTACACTAACTAGGCTTTGACATCGTTCTATAATTGGGTTCCAAAATATTGTTGGGCTTCATATGGGTTTGCTTTCTACCAAAATGGCTTAAGCAATTTGTAGTAAGCTTCCCCTCAATTATATACCTTTCATTTTTTTTTCTTTCTTTTCCTATGCGAGATTGGTTCCCACTTTCATATGTCCAACAAATAAGCTTATTCACCAATAATAAAATTAAATTTTCTAAGAAAGAAAATTGAAGCAGGCTAATTAGTGTTGAACTGCCAGTTTGAATAATCTTTTGTATTCATAGGACTTGATTGGAGTGCTTCACTCAAAGATGGAATGGTTTAAAAGAATTAGAATGGATTATATGCACAATTCCATTCACCATGAACAAAATTCAAGATTTTCATATAGAATATTGGAATAGACTAGAAGTTTAAGAACCATCGACTTGAACAACTTCATTCAATGTGCCTTATACACAGAAAGTTAGAATGCTCAGAAGTTTTAGAACAGGTTAAATGCATTGCCCTGTTCAAAATAAGGAAGACTATGTTTTGCAATATAAAATTTTTGAACGAACTATAACTATTAGAACAACCAAATGAAACAGTCTCGTCCAAACGAGTAAAAATTTGAGAAGTCAAAGAATAAGAAGTTTAACCTTAAAATAGGCTAGTTCAACCTTGGGATTAAGGCGATCCTTAATCGGTAGCGCTTTCCATGAGCTTTTTTTCAAATTTTACCCCATGATAATGTTTTTCATGCTTGAGAGGGTTTTTATGCTTGAGAGATATCCTAGTCATTTACAATTTGATTATAGAATATATATTGATCTACAAGGTAATACTGGTGGATTAACTTTATGATGGCCAAAGGCTATTAATCTTTAACTTCTGAAATCATAAAATTTCATGTTGTCTATGAAGAAGTGATTAGCTCAAAACCTTGTCAAACTCTTTTGTGTATGATAGCCCGTATAGAGAATTCAGAGCTTCAATATGAAGAAAGGTTAGTTCAAATATAGGGAGTACCTTATGGTTATGTATAGGCAACCGCAATATGGTTGCTATAAAGTAGAGAAGTATAGAGGACAATGAGTAAATGCAAGTCAGATAGCCATATTTAGAGAGTCGTTGAATGAATGCAACCTTTTAAAATTGGGATCCAAAGGATGCCCTTTCACTTCAACAAATAAGCATACTAAGAATATTTTAATTTCTTTAAAGGACGGATAGATCTATTTCTAATCTTGAATAGAGGGAAATGTTTGAGCATGCTTAAGTACTACGTGAATCTATCAGTAGCTCTAACTGTAGGCCACTTATTCTTTCAAAACTCTTGTTTAAATGAAACTAAAGTGTTTTAGGTTTGAATCCAAATGGTTGGAGGATATAGGTTATATTCAAATCATTAAAAGCCCGTAGATTGTGCCTCAAAACTTGTACAAGTTGACCAACAAGCTTGTTAAGCCAATAGGAAAGAGAAATTTTTGGAACAAAATAAAAGGAAGATTTAGGAATTAATTCATAAAATTGATATCCTTAATCAAGGGGATAATACTTATCAAAGCAAAATGTTAGAGAAAGGTCTCCTTCAAGAATTAGATAAATCGATGATGTATAAAGGAGCTTCACTAGTTTCAGAGGTTGTGTATTAAGTGGCTATTAACCAGAGACTATGTTAATCAATTTTTCATGCCACAACAGTGCAAATGATATTAGCTAGTGAAACTAAAGCATCAATATGGGTAATGGATTGAAGGGTAAAGTTATATTAATGCTATGGTACAATCCTTTTTTAAAGATTTGTATCATGCTACTCAAACATCTTGCCAAAAGGAGGGATCCACAAAAATACCTTCAGTTATTTATGCAAATTAATAATTATCTAATAGCGCTCCTATATCAAAGAGGGAGATTAAAGAAGCAGTTTTCAGTTTAGGTAGTTGTAAAGCTTCAAGTCTAGATTTTTTTTTTTTTGGAATCTTTTATCATTATTGTTGGAAAGAGGTGGGGGAGACAGTCTGTCAAACAATCAAAAGGTTTAGAAGGGGACATATAAGATATGTGTTTTATTAGAATTCAAAGAAATTAGATATGGTAGCTCAATCCACTGCTGAGCCTAAGTATATTTTATGTGCAACAACTACTAATGATGCCATTTGGCTCAGAAAAGTCTTGCAAGATTTAGGACAAGAACAAGGTAAACCTACTGGCATCTATTACGATGAAAAATCTGCCATTGTTATAGCTCAGAACCTTAGAAAATATCGAAGGGCCAAGTATATCAATGTTAAATTCCATGCTATAATGGAGGCTAAAATAATAGGTGAAGTGAGGTTGCTCTACCACAAATTCGAAGAACAAGCTGTAGATATTTTTACAAAGGGTTTACTTACTGCTAGATTTGAATTTCTTAAAGCAGAACTTGGAGTTCTTGAGAAAAATCTCAAGGAAGATAATGTTAGAATGTGAGATTTTCCTCATTAGAACTTCTAGAAATGTTGCACTTTCTAGAGATAGTTTGCTAAAATATTTTGTTTAGTTTATGTTTAATATACTGATGTAATTATTATAAAACTAATATGTGGCCGTAATGTGTTTAGAAGACAATTCTTGAATAGAAAGTGGAGCTGTAATGATGACTTTGTGATAGCTTATATATATGTGTGTGTTGCTGTAAAAAAAGTGTAGAAGTGAAGAGAGTTTCCTTTTAAAAAAGATGAGTGTTGCTGTGTGTTCTCTCTCTCACCTTTATCTTCAAATTTCTGCTATTTCCATCACAAACTCCTTTTCTTCGTAGGCAAATTATTCAAGTTAAAATTTTGAAAGCTCATGAAGTGTTCCACTCTTTGAGAACTACATCTGATAAACATTCATGGAATATGGCCATCAAACTTGATATGCAAAAAGCATATGATAGAGTTGAATGGGGGTTCTAAAGAAAATAATGAAAGAGATAGGTTTCTCTAATTCTTTCAAACATCTTATCATGTAATGTATCTCCACTATCTCTTATTATATTTTAGTTAATGGCAATTTTATGCCTTTTTCCAAACTAATAAGGGGCTTAGATGAGGGGACCCTTATCTATGGTTATTAGTATCCACTGCGTTATCTTTTTTTTTTTTTTTTGAAAGATGCAACTAAGATGGAGGTCATTCAAGGCTTTAAAATAAATAAAAGGTGTTCATCCCTTTCTCATATGTTATTTGCTTATGATACTCTATAATGTGCGATCATGAGGCTATCAATTTTTTTTTGCTCGCTTTTTCATACATACGAGAAGGCCTCAGGACAGTGCATTGATATTAGAAAATCTAGTGTCATTTTCAATGTAATACTCCTACATATATTAAAAGCCAAATTATGTGAACTTTGGGAATGTAAGAAATGAGTAGCTCTAATAACTATTTTGGGTTTACCTTCTACTTGGGATCGTTCTAAATCTGAAGTTTGGATTCCTTAAGGGATACAGTTGCTTCAAAAACCTAAAGTTGGAAGCATAATTCCATGCTAGTAGAGAAACCCTTATCAATTCATCCTCTAATCTATTCCTACTTATACCATGTCTTGTCTTAGACTTCTAAAAACTTTTTAGTATTAAATTCTAGTAAGTTTTGTAAGACCTACAATATTAGAAGGTGGGAAATTTTAGCAAAGATCAAAATTTAAAGGCGGGGTAGTTTTAGAGTTATTGAGATATTTAATCAGGCTTTATTAATCAAGCAAGGGTGGAGACCTCTTACTATACCTGATTAGTTCTGGGCTTGTATTATAAAATCAATATATTTTCCTCACGATATCTATCTTGGGGATGGTCTAGCTTGCTATCAGTAAGGAATGTCTTAACTAAAGGAGTTTGATAGCAAGCAATGTCTTAACTAAAGGAGTTTGATGGAACATATGTGATAGGAGAAAAATTATTTTCTAAAAGGATCCTTGGATTCTTACTCTTCCATCATTTAAACTTCAATCTCATAGGTCTCCAAAGAGCGGCAGATGTAATTACACTAGTTAGAAATTGGGATTTTATCTTGTATTTCAATATCTTTCTACATTAGAATATGAAGTCATTATGGAAATTTCGATTGGCCTTATTAATTAATCTGATAAATTAATGTGGCACTTTGCAAGGAGATGAACATTTTCTGTCAAATATGCTTTATCATTGGCTCTCTAATATGAGGGACTTAATATCTGTTTCTAATCATGCTTCTTTTTCTCATATAGCTTAATCTAGCTTTCGAAAATATGTCTGGCAGCGTAAAGTTCCACCAAAAGTGAAATTCTTATTGCCTTCAAACAGATGACTCATTCTACTATGTGTCTTATTTGTCTCTCATAAGCTAAAATTGTTAAACGTATCTTATTACTAGGTGATGGTGCAAAGCGATCCTGGTTTGCGTCTAAGTTTGGATGTTGTTTTGAGAACTCTGCAAAGAATTGGTGGTTTTTTATGCTTTTTTATTTTCCAGCAGTGAAAGAAGGAGTTTTGGCAACAAAAATGGCCTTATCACGCTGGTGCACTTGGAAAAATAGAAATAAATTTTTTTTTTGAAGGAATAAGACCTGATCCTATCAAGGCAATCTCTAATGCTTATAATAAGTTCTCCGAATTTGAAATTATTGTTTCTTCTTTACAACAACATTTATAAGGCCTACCATTTGTGTTAATTCAATTTGGTTGCCTCCCCCCCATGGTGTGCTCTACTTTCAATCATCATAATATGATACCTAGACTAAGAGTTCTTTATCGAAATTTTAAGGGCAGAACTATGGAAGGAGTATCTTCTTTTATTAGAACATCCTCTGCTTTAGTTGCAAAAGCTGAAATGTTTCTTCTCACAGTAAATTTGGTTGCATCTC
Organism: Omphalea diandra; assembly: GCA_949677035.1. NCBI lineage: Eukaryota > Viridiplantae > Streptophyta > Magnoliopsida > Malpighiales > Euphorbiaceae > Omphalea > Omphalea diandra. Next base: position 2,401 of record CATIWR010207315.1, on the reverse strand, counting down.
TTAAATTTTCAGCTTTTTTTTAATGTATTACAGCTTGTTAATAGAAGCTATTTAATCTGAAAGAGGCAAATCCTTTTGGAAAATTGATATTGTAGTTTAAAAAATCTTTCATAGATTATAATATGTCCTTAGTTTTTCTATGTCTTTTATTCTTAGTTTTTCTATGTCTTTTATTCTTAGATTTTGTAATAAAACTATAGATTGGGTAGCATCTATTGTTTTGCACAGATCTTTAAATGTAATTTGAGTATGCTCTGCCTTAAGTGTTGGGACTTTTTTTTTTTTTGTATTCTAATTTTGATGATTAATAAAATTTATATTGTTCGAAAAAATGTTATAACCTATGATATCATTGCCATCACCATAAAATCTATATCAGGAATATAAAATAGCAAGCTATGTTGCTAGTATGAAATAATCTATAAGAAAGAGAATATAATAACATTCATGGAATTCCCAAAGCATACAAATTGAATTTATAAACCTATACAAAAATAAAAATAAAGAAAAACAATTGAATGACAATGAAAGCAGTAAAAATAAATAAATTTTTAAATCATACCTGTGATTGATTGCTTGAAACTAATATATTGTTGCATTAATTGATTGTAAGAAATATTAAAACTTCTTTGAATATCTAATAGCAAAATAATTAATAAGTAGAACTACAATAAATAATTTTATAGAAAAGTTTTGTCTATTGGAAAAGAATATGTATTTCAAAATGATTTCACAATCCAAACCAAAAAAAAAGTTTTATAGGAGTCATAAGAATGCATAGTAGCAGTTGAATTAGGATTGAAAAAAATAGGATTATAATTTCACTATGATGCACCTCTTTCAAATAATTACGTATATGAGAAAAACAAATTAACAATGTTTAAAAGAGGATTTATGTATTGCAGCAAGTTTGAAATTTATATATCACCGAAATTCACAATAATTATTAAAGCAGTATATAAAAATAAAGTTTGAAACACATAAAATTCTGTAACCTTTCTTGTTCCATTAATGTCATTTCAAATAAATATTCTTTTTATAACATTCTGTGTTGATAGTTGAATACCATGAAAATTATTGTAGCTCAGGGATGCTCTTTCTTATTTATGCTCCAAGTTTCTAAGCGTAATATCGAGGGGCTATTTAGTTTATTAGTGTGGTCAATGTCAGTGATTAGCACCATTAATAATCAGTTAACAATCATACCTGAACGATCAATAAATATAAAATTATTAGTAATTTAATGGTTAAAATGCAATTAGATTATAAAATAATAAAAAATAATTATTTTCATATTTCATTTAATATCATATAAAATATAAATTAGTACAAAGATAAATAATAATAAATAAAAGGTTAATATTAATAAAAAGAATGTAAAATGCCAGCTTTTATCTTTCAAATGTTAAAAAAAAATAGTTTTCAATGTTCAATTATATTTGTTAAATGTTGGATGCTAACTTTTAAATTAAAACCTTGAATGTTAATATTTATCAAATACACTTTTCAACGCTTGAATATTCAATCACTATATATTAATAAACAAACGTCAAACTAAATAGACACTGAATTAACATAGTGGTAGGATTTCTTTATGTTTTCTTTTCATTTCTCATTTATATAAGTTCTCATCTCTTAGGTGTGATATTTTTTAGAACCAAGAAAATTAAAAGGTTAATGTGAAAAGTCTTTGTACAAATTCCATAAAAAAAAAAAAAATGAATATACTATAACATTTTCAATACTTTGGTTCTCCAATCTTAAAGAGCTGAATAGACAGTAAGTTAAGGGCTAATTTTCTTGGGCTGGCGACAATGGATTTAGTTCTATTTTGTTGTGCTTTTCTTTGCGAATGAGTTGTCCTAAGTATGGCATCTAAAGTTGATTTTATTTGAATATTTTAGTAAAATAATATCTTCAAATTAAACCACCTCTAGAATTTTCAAAGTCCAAACACAAATGTATTTTCGCACATAGGTGCATTATTGGTCTTCAATAGCATGTGGCTATTTATTAATGTTACATACATACTTGACGTTAAAGTTTTGAGTAGGGTTGAACATAGTTTTTCAGAATAACTAAAGCAAATAAAAGAATTGAACTGCTACTGATATTAAATTGAAAATAATTGAAAATTTTTTAACTACAACATCCAATCTAAATTGAAAAACCTATATGAATACAAGATCGATCCTTTGTTAATAATTGAACCGAAAACTTGATTCAAATTTATTTAAACTGACTTGAACTAAAACAAACTGAAGAAATATATATATATATATATATATATATATATATATATATATATATATATATATATATATATATATATTTTATTTATTTATTTATTTATTTACATTAACTAATTACGTATTAGAAACCATTGAAAAAAAAAAGACTT
>CATIWR010207297.1:0-43805 GCA_949677035.1 Omphalea diandra | reverse complement strand
TATATATATATATATATATATATATATATATATATATATATTAAGAGTAATAATTAAGTGTGTTGTATACTATGTTATGTTATAACAATAACACAAAATAGAAAATCGAACAAATACAATAATTTTAGCATGGGTCAGTCTATGTTTACTTCACAAAACAATTTAATTATAAAATTAATAAATATAATTACTAATTAATTTCTTTATTCATAACCTTTTAATATAAGTATACATATAATTTTATCTCCTAAAACAAAACACTAATAACCACTCGAAAAATAATCATATGAATTATATGGCAGACCACACTATACGACTAAGCAAATCAAGCTAATAATTTTGGTTTCTTTCACGATTTGTTGCATGCCACATTTTTACACTATTGGAATATCAAAATCAAGCCAAAAAAAAAAAAAAAATTCGGCTTTTCCATGGATTGTAATAGCTACACTAAAACAAAAAGGCCATACCTTTTTTTTTATAAGATTTGTTAGGCAGTCATCATAAACCAATTTCAAACAAGAATTGTTTTTTTTTTTTTAACTTTAATTCTATTTCTTTTTTTTTTTTTTTCTATTCTAGTTCTATATGCATACTAACAAATCTCTATTTCTAACTTATATAGGATAAATTTTCATAATTTTTACAAATTTTAATTTTTACTTGAGTACTTTCCTAGATCTTGACTGTAAATCTTATTAATTGCTTCAACATGCTTACCGTTAATCAATGTGCTACTAAAATCAATTTATAGAGTTTTTTCGATACAAGTTTTTTATCCTTCATTATTGTGATTTCACCTCCAATAAAACACTTCTACAACCTAATGAATCCAATCTACCTAAATAAATTAAATTTCTTCTAAATTTAGGAACATACCTTATATCACGAAGAGCCTTCACATTACCATCATGCGTTTCAATCTTCAATTTACCAATGTCTTTAATATCATCTCTCATCATTAGCTAACATCACAACTTTTCTTCTTTTTTTTTTTTCCTAAAATAAATCAAAATATTCTCTTTTTGAACAAATATGAAATTGACAAGTCAAATCCATTAACTATCATTGCATAATGAGTTATTTGCCTTTTTCTTACCATTATCACTCACATTAATATTTATAATTTTATATTCTTATTTACTGTCTTTATCAGCTTTAATTGTCAGTGCAGTAATCTTATCTTTTTTTTTATGGCTTTTCTCAAATTTTTTGAATTTTATAAAGTCTTCCTTTATCTTCTAACAGGGTTTTGAATATGCTTTATTTCATAATATAGTAGCATTCTCTTTCCAAATTGTCCACTTTTTATCTTGAATCTAATTTGCTTTTTCCTTTATAATAATTTTCATATGATTTACTTCTACCACGATTAGGACTTATAATGGAAGCTCCACCATCATTGCTACTATATGTCCATTTAAATTTCTCATTCACTAAAGTAATTTCAATGACATTTTAAATAGTCAATGTTATTTTTCCATCTATTAATATCATTACTAGACCTTTATACGATGATGAGATAGAATTTATAATCAACCAATCCTTATCTTTAATTTTTACATTCAAGCTAGCCAATCGGATGGTTAATTTATTGAATGCGTTAGTATTCATATTTGTGCCTTCATTCATCTTCAACTAATATAATGCATTCTTCAAATATAATTGATTTGTAAGTGATTTTGACGTATACAACTCTTTTAATTTTTTCATAAACTAACATGTTTAATCTTATTCAACACATACATAAGGAACTAAAGACAAATAAATTATACTTATTGCTTTAAAGTTTCTTTTAATTATTATCTTTGCTAGTCATTAGCTTGTTCTCATTTAATGCTTTAAACAATCCTTGTTGCTCAAGGATATTATTCATGATATTTTGCCATAAATTAAAATTATTTTTGTCGTTGAATAGCTCTTCAAATTTTGAACTTTTCATATTAACAATTTTTGAATTCGTAGAACCATTAATACCAATTATTATTATAATATCGCAAAATAGATATCAAAGAAACACAATACTTTTAACATAGTTCAATGTAAACCTATTCTATAAAATAATTTCACTATAAAATTAATAAATAAAATAATTAATTAAATTTTCACATTCGCAACCTTTAACCCAGTTACACCTACAATTTAATCTCATAAAATAAAATACTAATAATCACTTGAAAAACAACCATACGAATTACTATTGCATACCATTTTAAACGACCAAGAAATCAAGGTAACAAATTTGATTTCCCCTACAATTTGTTGCACAACATGACATTGCACTATTGCAACACCAAAACCAAGCCAATAATTTGGTTTTTTCACGAATTGTATTATCTAAATTAACACTTCATTTGAATATATATATATATAGGATAGAGAAAAAAAAAGAATAAGTAAAGAAAGTTAGAAAAAAGAAGAGAAATGGAAGTATAAACTCTTTTTCTTGTCTTGTTTAGAAAGACATAGAATTGGAAAAAGATAGGCTGAGGAAAACCTCATCTTGTTTGGAAAGACATAGAATTGGAAAAAGATAGGGTGAGGAAAACCTTAGGGGCTATTTAGTTCTAGAAAATATTTTTCATTTTTCTTTTTCCAATTCTATTTTCCAAAATAGAAAACTGAAAATTGGAAATCATGTTTACTTTTCTCCTTTTATCAGTGTTTTAATTTTCCACCCCCTTTACAATTTTTTTCATATTCTATTAATATAATTATAATAATTGTTGTTCTTATTAATGAAATTGCTTGATTTATTTTCTACTAAAACAAATTACAACTTTTTTCCCTCAATTTTCTTAAAACTAGAAGAAAAACACACTAGACTTTGAATTCCAAATATTGTTCCTCAAACCAATCCATCACAAAACAAACAAAAAATACCTCCAACAGGTATTTTATAATCATATATCATGTAAAACATTATTACATTCTCAGCTTTACAAAATCCACCATAATCAAACCACCACCCTTCAAATCTTTAACTATCTCTCTCATCTAACCAAAGAATCATAGTGCGAATAAACCTAAAACATATCACAAATCCAAATCCCATAAAAAAGAATAAAAAAATATCATAGAAATTTGTGGAATTGAACTTAAAAAAAGCAAAAAAAAGTAAAAAAATAAAATTGCTTATACCCCAATACAGTCTTTCCATTTCCAATTCCTCTACTACCGCACCCTCCCTTATTTTCACCATTGATAGTAGATGTCGTAGCCATAGACATACCTTTCAACTCATCAACAGTTGCATAGCTCTTCCTCACCATTACTCCTTCATTCTTTTTCTCTCCACCATTCACGAACGTATTTCCTCTTTAACTCAATTCCTAGTTGTTTATTGCGGGGAAGGTAAAGGAAAGGTCTTTTTGTCTATTTCTTGCTTTTAGATTTTTATTAGGTTTACTTTTTTATGAGTTACAAAAAAAGGTAGTATAGTGGGATTTGAATAAGTGAAATTGATATCGTAGTTGGAAACGCGTGTTTTCTATATTGGATTAATAAAGGAAAAATTTTTAAAAAACATGTTTTTTTGTATTTTCTAGACAATAGTTTGATTTTGGAAAATCTTGAAAATAGATTTTTATTTTTCTAAATTGGAAAATATTACGACTAAACAATTAGTTCCATTTTCTAGTTTTCTTAGAGTAATTTTCTGAAAAACTAGGTTTATTTTCTAGAACTAAACAAACCTTTATTCTCTTATTTGAAAAATAATAGAAAATGAAAAGAAAGGAAGTTTTGTAATCTGAAATTACTATTCTACTTTCATATTATGACCTTTACTATTAAGAGATTATAAATAATTTTTATATACACACAAGCGTGCACACACACACATTCACATAATTACTTACCAAAACAAAAAGAAAGTGTAGATTGTTTACTTGACACATCATTAGATTTTGTAATTCTAACAGTTTGACATATAAGGAATAATAAATAATAATTCTATGACATATACAATCTTTTAAATATTTAATAGACTTTCATAATTATTATTCATGTTTAATTAATTCATTATTGTTGTCCCTTATTTAGAATTGGTGTAAAATTTAAATTTTAGAGGGAAATTGGTGTGAAATTTAAATTTCAGAAGGAACGTTAAAGATGCATGTTTAGAAGAAAGAGTAGAAAAATAGAAGACAAAAGAGTTTATAATAGTTCAGGTGTTAAGAAACCTCACATCTACTCCCAAATTTTTCTAATTATGTATTCCACTAAAACTAAATGGTGTTTTACAAACTCACACCGAACTTTACAATTTGTGCTTTACAAAGGCTAACACACAACCTTACAAGTATTTCCTAAGACTAGCACTCAAACTTATACAAGAGTTTTATATGACTTACTCTTAAACCCAATCCAAAAGGTGTTTAAAGCTCACACCAAACTTTTTATAATTCGATATCAAAGAGTAAATAAAAGAGAGTTGAGAAATAAATTTGGAAGAGTTTGACCTTAATAAATGCTATTCTCTTGCATTTATGTCCATTTAGTAAAGTATTTATAGGTTACTCCCACTAAAGAACCATTACTCTTAAAGGACCACTACAAAGCCAAATCCTCCAAAATTATCTAACGCAACAAGATTCCTTCAACCTTTCTCCTTGAATCCCAAAGAATCAAGGATGAAATTCATGCCTACCTATCCCACCTGGGTTGGAAAGAGCTTATCTTTCAAGATGAACCCGACTACAAAGAAATCGTTAGGTAGTTTATGTGCACAGTCACTTTGAGCCGTAGAGCCGAATCTAGAGCAAGTTAGTATGGGTTAATTTTTTGGGCTTTTGGGGATCCTTTCTTTATCACCTTTGAACAACTTTTCAACCTTTTTAACCCTTCAAGTGGGAGATAATATTTCTTTCATCATCTCTGCACTTGATATCATTTACTCAAAATTTTGGTCCGAGATATCCACTGAAACCAAACATGACCTAAAAACATCTTTAGCCAAATATATCCATGCCCTTCCTAATTGGCTCTTTCATCATATCATCACCTTTTCTATGAATGCAAAAGGTGATGGAAATGAAAAGGTCTTTCAAAAGGACCTAGCCTTTGTTTTCTGTTTGACCAAAAACAAATCCATCCAAACCGACTGATACCTTGTGGCTTAATTGACTCACATGAGTATCAAACCAAAGAGCCAATTTTTTCTAACCTCTCATATCATAACAATTTATAGATATGTGGGAGCACTAAATGAGGAAAATGAAAAATTCCTCATAAATAAGTATTTGTCATCCCACAACTTCCTTGACTTACCCTACCTAATTAATGCCAAGGTTATACATCCAGATTCTTATACCTACACCTTGAGTTCTTTTAGGGCTAAGAAGCTTGAAACTTCTCAAGCCTTAAAGAGGAAGAGGCTTGTCATAGAAAAGGGTACTCAACCAATTCTACCTCCCCAACCTAAACTTAAAACCAAATCCTCCGCCATCTCTCTCTCCTCAATAAACAATAAATTAGACAAAGTTATGAAAATGATTAAGAGGAGATTTATTCTACTTTCCCACCCCTATAGTGACTTACTCTTTGCCACCTCCCTAATTTTGAAGATTAGGAGGATACTTTAGAAGAAGAAGAAGAAGTTCAAGAGGTCGAGGAAGGGGATGAAGCACAAGGATGAGGTACAGATGAAGAAATTGTTGATTCTGGAGATGATGATAGCTCTCCAATCTTTTAGTGTTCTTTATTAGGCTTATAGTAATTTTTTTTTTCTTTTGTTTACTTTGTTTCTTTTCTAACTATGTCATTCCATATTTTTCTATTTCAAAATAAAATTGTTTGCAATTCTATTTTATGTATTTATTGATGATGTGTGATTGCTCTTTTATTTACTATCCTAATTTATGCTTTATGTATTTGTCACCTATGCACTTTTGCTTAAATTTTAAATTCTACTCTCTTTTTTATCTTGCCAAAGAGGGAGAGAAATAGGAGCAAAATAAATTACATGACATATAATTAAAGGAAATATAAGTTGAGGGGGAGCAATCTAGTCTAAAGGGAAGCAATCTAATCCAAAATGTAAATCTTTGATAAACTTAGTTTCTCAACAAGTATTTTGTTAAAAATGTTAACCATCTCAACTTCATACTCATGCAATTCATTTCCTCTAGCAAAATCAATCTATGTTGTCAAAATATAAAAAAAAGAGGGAGAGATTGTTGGACTAGGTTGGTTAAACATAAGTCAAATGCCTCTTTTGATATTAACAATAAAGATTGATAGGTACGAACATCTTGTTTAAGTGTTGTCTTTGCAGTTTTTAAGTTAGCTTTGCATTGAAAATTGGATGGAGGTCTAAATCTCCAGTATTGAGTAAGACATCCAAATTCAAGGTCAAGAACTTCTAAATCACAATTGCAACCTTACAACAACAATTCATAAACTTGAACCAGTCAAATTCGTGGAGTAAATCGCAGTCGCAATCCAGCTAAGGACGACATGAATGTCATATAGAGTGACTTGGGTGACGTTAGCGTTCCCAGTCGCGATCGCGACTTTTGTAGCTATATGGAGGGGACCAAGTCTGCAACAATAACATGCCAAGTGTCCAAGATGACCGTTGTGATATCAAAATTTGTGAGGGTGAAAAAGTCATCGAGATCGTGACTCATGAAACTAATTTTTTCTTACCAAACAAAAGGATTTGCGGTCATTGTTGCATCTAAGAAGCATTTTAATCGCAATTGTGACTTTTGGTTGGTTAGACAAATGCAACAACTACTTTTCTTGGAACGCCAATAGCAGCACACCACGTGAACTAGCCATTAGACACAAAACGAGGTTCTCTACCATGATTTCAGTCTTTCTAGTGCAAATTGGAAATTCGTGATTGCGAAATGCCAATCACGACCACAAATTCAATCTGACAAATATTTAATGCAAAATCAGCCTAAATTACCATAAAGATTTAGGCATAGTTTGTTAGTAACATCTCTTTGGTGGTTGTTACCTATAAATACTTCATCAAATAGACATGAATGCAAGAGAATATCATTGATTATAGCCAAACTCTTACAATTTTATTTATCAACTTCTTATTCTTTGTATGTGAGTTATTATTATTAGGTGTAAGCATTAAACACTATTGTAATTAGGTTTGAGAGTTAGTCTAGTTGTCAAAACTCTTAAGTTAGGTTAAAGTGTGAGCCTTTGTGAAAAACACTTAAATGAGGTTTTTGTGTGAGCCTTGAAATACAAATTGTAAGGTTGTGTGTGAGCCATTAAAACACATTGTACAAGTTTGGTGTGAGCTTGAAAACACCACTTTGAGTTAGTAAAACACTCAATTATGAAAAATTGAAGAGTGGACGTAGGTTTCATTAACACCCGAACCATTATGAATATTGTGTGTTCATTTGTTCTACTTTTCTTCCAATCTCCAAACACTTTATCTTCCTCTAAATTTTTTAAATTCTCACCAATTCAACTCCTTTTCTTAGTGCTCAAGGGCCAACATAATAAAATTGAAAATTTGGGATTATCAAAGTTAGAATTCAGTTTCATGAAATTGAAAAATTAGGAATTTTTTAATTTGTGTAAATATTTTGGGAAGTTTGGATTTTTATTATTAATTGGAATTGATATATTTTTTTTGGAAATATGTAATTTTGTGATTTATGTATATTTCTATAATTTTATAATTTTTTTATAACTTTGTAATTTATATTTATTTGTATAATTTTGTAATTTTTGCACATTTATAATTTGAGAAAGTTTGTAATTAATTAGCAATTTCAGGCTTGTCATTAAGAAATTTTTGTAAAATTTGTAAATATATGTACATTTTGTGCATTTTGTAATTATGTAAATAAAAATGAATTTTGGTATTCATTATATTGAAATGTGAAATTTTTATATGTAACTATGGAATAGTTGTGAATTATTGGTATTATCGAACTTTTGTAATTATGGAATTATTGTTTATAATTTCATTTTTTTTTTTGTTGAAGTTTATAAATTGTGTTTAATTTTCGTTGAATGTTTATAATTTTTGGTGAAGCTAGAAAATTTTTTTGTAAATTTACTAAAAAATTAGAGTATGTTTTATAAATTTTCTAATTTATTGTCTGAATTTAGTGTAATAAAATTTACATTTTTAAGAATTATAAAGTCTTCATCAAATTTAATAATATCCTTAATACAAAAATTTTAATTTTCTAAATAGAGAAAATAAAAATAAAGTTTGCGAATTTGTAATTTTACCAAAATTATGAAAATATAAGAATAATTGAAAAATTATTCCTGAAATTGTAAAGTTTCAAAATTTTTCATAAAATTTAATAATTGAAAATCATTTCTAAAATTATATTGTTCCAAAGTATTTCATAAAATTTAATAACATTTAATAATAAAAATATCATTCATGATGAAAATATAATGTTCCAAAATATTTCATAAAATTTAACAATATTCTAAATTATAAGTAACATTCTCTAAAAATTAAAAATTAATTATGAATGCCATAAAATACTAAAAAATTAATTTATTAAATGTTCGTAAAATAAAAAAAATATCTAAAAATTTTACTTATCCTAATTTTTCCAAAAAAAATGAAAAAAATTTAATAAATTATAAAAAAATTGCACAAAAATTAAAAGAACGTTAGGAAATATCATAAAATACTCAAAATCTTAATTGCATTAAATATCTTTAAAATTTTAAATATAAGAAAATATATAAAAATTGTATATCCTAAACTGGCCACATCCCTTAACAATTAAAAGTTAATTATGAATGCCATGAAATACTCAAAAATTATTAAAAATCTAGAAATTGGCCATAAAATTATTACTATCCAATTTAAATTTTTGAAATTTTAAATGATATGCAAAAAGAAATTTTAAAGATTTTCAAAAAATTAATAATATCCTTAAAAATTTCATAAAATTTCAAAATTGCGATAAAATAATAAAGTTACATAAAAAATAAAATAGATGCAAAATTATTAGGAAAAAAACTAAAATTTCAAAACTTTCTTGTTCTATTTTTGAATATTATATGTGTGGACTTAACGTTTATTTGAAATTTTATTTTTGTTTTTGTTCGTCCTAGTGCACTAAGAAGGAAGAGATGAATTAGTGGCAAATTTGAAGTTTTGATTTTGAAGGAAGCTCATATATATGAAAGATTAGAGAAAGAGAAGGAGAACAATGAATACAAAAGTTTTATAGTGGTTTGAGTATTAACCAACCTTATATTCACTCTCCAATTCACCAATTGGGTGTTTCAACTCAATCACTAGTGTTTTACAAGCTCACACTCAACTTAGTGTTTAGGCTCACACCAAACCTTAAAAGTGTTTTCCCAAGACTCACACTCAACCTATACAAGATTTTTTATAACTAGGCTAACTCTCAAACCTAAATAAGAGTTTTCTATACAAAGCCTAACTCTCAAACCCAAACCTAAGGTGTTTATAGCTCACACCAAACTATGGACAAAGAAATAAAGAATTAAAGTTATGAATTAAATTTGCAAGAGTTTTGGCACATATAAATGGTTTTCATCTTCATTCAAGTCCATTTGATGGTGTATTTATAGGCAATAACCACTAAAGCGATGTTACAAAGAAACTATGTCTAAATCTCTAAGTTGTGCTAGACATATCTTGCATTAAATGCTCATCGAACAAAATTCACGGTCGAGATTGAATTTGCGATCGCTAATTTTGAACTGTGTCTTACGGCTAGTCCACGTGGTATGAAACCATTGGTCTCTTCAAAAACTAGCTGTTAGATCTTTCTAACGGATCTTAAAATTTGCGGCCACTACTTCAAATTTGCGGTTGTCATTTTCCTTTTCGAACTTGATTGTCACTGTGAAATCGTATGTCTAATCATGTAGATGTTGTTTCGAAAATTTGCATTCGTTATTGAAATTCGCGATCGCTATTGAAATTTGCAGTTGCTACTTTTGAATCTCAACAACTCTTTTTTCGAAATTCGTGGTTGCTAATTTCGAAGACAGATTTTCATAATTGGATGTTTTTTTTTTTTGCTTCTATTCAACTGCTAATGATATTCTATCTAAATATCTACAAAAACAACACTTAAAATTGATATTGAAATCTTTCAATCTATATTGTCAAGATCAAAAAAATGTCTTGACTTAGGTTTGAACAACTTAGTCCAACAGTTTTTATTTATAAAAAGGACAATAACAAAATAATATGTAATTTATAAGAAACAATGCCAAAATAATATGTCTAATGTCTAATTTCTAAATTAAATTGGCCATATTCCTTAACATATGGACATAAGCTTCGATACCCGTTTGGTGAGATTTTCATTTGTTGAAGAGAATCATGTCAAATTGTTCAAAGTAGACAGTTTGAAAATTTTATTGTTAATATAACTTCTTGTATATAATATAGTTTATTATGTTGCTAGTAAATTCAATTGTTTATCTCTTAACACATTCTCTTTGTACATAATGATAAATATTGGAAAACAGTTTTTATTTCGGTGCACTAGGAGAACTGTAGTGAGATGCTGCTAAAATTTTAATAGTTATGTGAACTATATTCTTACAGCAAATTGTTATATGACAATGAATTTCTACATGAGTTATGTTCTTAACTTATAGGAAATGGGAGATAAGAAGATAATATTAAGTATTAAAAAAAATTAATAAATAGTAAATAGTAAAGAAAATATTAAATTTAAAAATATTGTATGCATATTTAATTGCATTGTTATCTTACAATTTTAAAACGTTACAATGAGATCATATAAGAATTAAATATATTCTGGGCTTATGGATGATTTATTACGATCAAAATTCTTAGAATGTTTAAACCATTTCATCCAATTTACGACTTCTCGACCTGAATTTATGGATGAACCTAAGATTATAGGTTCGTGTAATAATACGAAGTATCAAAATTATAGTTATTTGGACTCCAATATAGTAATGTTACATATTGTTTAAAGGAATTTTGTTCCTGGATATTATGAATAGTATTTGCACGGTGAAGTGTGTGGTTCGAGAACATCAACTATAAATGAACCTGAACTTCTACCTGATAATATATGTCATACTGAACTAGAACCTAGTGCATACCATAATATGGTTATAGATGGGCTTGAGTTTGATTGGAGTGGAATGAGTGAATAACCAAATCTGACATCTTAGAGGTTGTATGATATGCTTGATGCATCTAATGAGGATTTGTGGCCTGGTTGCGAAAAATATTCTAAGGTATTTTTTGTTGCACGACTGATGAATATCAAATCTAAGCATCATTTATCTAAATGGTATTATAATGATATTTTACAATGGTATAAGGAATCATTGCCTGAGGATCATATGATGGTTAATAGTTTTTATAGCACCAAGAAATTGATACAAGGTTTATGTCTTTCAGTTAAGAAGATTCACTGCTACAAACATAATTACATGTTATATTATGGTGATGACAGTGACTTGATGACATGTAAGTTTTGTGCTTTTTTCAAATATAAGTGCATGTCTCGAAGATCAAATATATCTAAAAAAGAAGTTCCATATAAGAAGGTTTATTACTTTTCTCTGACGCGGAGACTATAAAGGTTATATGCTTCTAAAGCAACTGCCAAGTATATGAGATGATATGTTGAGCATGAACAGAATAATGGTGTGATGAATGTGTATAAAGGAGAAATATATGTTTATTTTTGTTTTGGTTCTAAGACTTAACAATCCTAAACAAAAGTTAGATGTATTCATACAACCCATGATTGTCAAATTGAAAAAGTTATGGAATTGGGGTGGAAACATATGATATTTCTACAACGGGCAATTTTCAATTGCAAGATGCTTTGTTATGGATTGTTAGTGATTTTCCTGCTTATAATATGTTGTCTAGATGGAGTACTCAAGGCAGAGTTTCTTGTTCATATTGCATGGAACATGTTGATGCCTTCACACTTCCAAATGGTTTTAAGTAATCTTAGTTTGATAATACCTAAAAATTCTTATCGCCTAATCATCCGTTAAGATGGATAAAAAACTGCTTTTCTGAAGAATTGAATGGTAGAAGATCCAGCTCCGCCTATAAGGTTTGGAATGGATGTGCTAGAGAAAATCACTGAATTACAATTTATGAAGGTAAATGAAGTTGGATATGAAGATGTTAATGGTTAAATAACAAAACGAACAAGATGTGGGTAGAAGAAATTAAGTATATTTTGGTATTTACCTTATTGGAGTACCAATTTAACAAGGCATAATTTGGATGTCATGCATACTGAGAAGAATGTGTTTGAGAATATTTTTAATATGTTGAAGAATATAAAAGGAAAATCTAAAGGCAATGCTAAATCTAAAGAAGACTTGAAGTTATTTTGTCGTTGTCCCAAGTTACATCAAAATAATGCAACTGGAAAATATCCAAAAGCAAAATATACACTTGATAAGCAAAGTAAACAAGTTTTATGTGAATGACTTAAGAATATTCAATTTTTAGACAGGTATGTATCCAACATGGCTCGATGCATTAATATGCACAAGCTGAAGTTGTTTGGCATGAAAAGCCATGATTGTCATGTGTTTATACAATGATTACTATCAATTGCTTTTTGTGAGTTACTACCTTCACAAGTATGGAAACTTCTCATAGAGTTGAGTATGGTTTTTTAAGGAACTCACTGCACCACAAATTAGGGAGGAAGACATGGCACATTTGGAAATTGACATTCCTTTGATTTTGTGTAAGTAGGAATGGATTTTCCCTCCCAGTTTCTTTGATTCAATGGAACTTCTAATTATACACTTGGCATATGAAGTAAAGCAAGCAGGGCCTATGTAGCATATATAGATGTATCCTTTTGAGAGGTACATTAAATTCATTGTTTCCATTATACATGTTCTTTTAATTTTAATCCATTCATTTTTAATCTATTCACATATTGAATGATGTAGATTTCTTTGACATTTAAAAAATAATGTGAAGAATAAAGCACAAGCTGAAGGCTCTAATGTGAAGAAGAAAGCTCGAGTTGTAGAAGCGTTATCATTTTGCTCATATTATTTCAAACCGCATGTGTATACAAAGCACAAAAGAGTTCCTTGAAATGATGATGGTAGAAACTTTAAAATATCCAATATTCTAAGGAATTTGTCAATATTCACTCATCTAAGTAGACCATTTGGCAGACCTAAAAGTAGAATATTGACAGATGAAGAATATCATGCAGCTCAAATATACATTCTTCTGAACTGTCGTGAAGTAACATAATATGTTGAGTAAGTTATAATACTAATTCAACTCTTTATTTAGTAATTGTGAAAATAATGATATACTAATATTATATTGTGCAAATTTTATAAAGCTTATACATTGACATGTTGAAGCACGCTTTTCCCAATATATCCACCGATGAGGTAGATGAATAGTTAGAGACAAAATTTCGATATTGGTTCGAGTCATATGTGAGTATACACTAGCTAATAATATAAAAGTAATTATTGTATAACTAATGTAGATAATGAGCTTTTTTATTTTTTTTTATGAAATGATCTAGCAAATGGAATCATAAATCAATTTATTGTAGATCTTGCCAAAGGTCCATCATGTGGTGTCACTATGTATCCAGTTTACATTGTAAGTGGCACAAGTTTCAAATTGAAAAATATGTTTTCAATAGTCATCAATCAATAGTGGAGTAAGTGTTAAGGGTTCGAACTACAATGAAAATGCATGTGGCTATTATGGTTGACTAATCGAGATATTATAGTTAGAACATCTTGCACTTTTGATAAAATGAACCATTTTATTTAAATGTGAATAGTTTGATTCGATGCCTAATGTCGGAATGAAAGTGCATGAAAATTATAGTCTTGTTGAAATAAACCACAAGTGCAAGTTTAATAAATATGAACCTTTTATATTGGTGATGCAAGTCTGTCAAGTGAATTATCTTCCTTATCCCAGTTTATGATGGGATAAAGTTGATTGGTGGGCAATATTCAAAATAAAAGCTAGATCATTGATTTAAATAAATCTGGAATCTATTATTAATATATCATCTCAAGCTTCGTTTCAAGACAATATGGACCAAAATTTGTCTCTTATAGAAATTACGAAGGATGAGCTACCATGAATTTTAAATGATCTGGGTGAGTCGTTCATCGAATTAAATGATAAAAATAAACATATTCAGTTTGACGATGAAATGAAGCTACAATTAGAATTTGAATCATCAGAAGATATAATGTCATAAGGTGATATAGAGTATGATAATTCAAAATAAGTAAAAAATTTTAGTGTATTCAATTTTAATTACATTAATGTACACATTTGAATATAAATTTTGTTATGTATATATTATATTAGATATGTAATTTAAATGTACATTCACATTACACGTCATATACTTAGCGATTCGGGTACATCTTTCTGAGGTGGTATGCCAGGTGGAGGACATACTAATGATCACAGGCTGCCTCAACCACCACTTTTGCCATTAAGCACACAAGCTTCGACGTCTAGACTTCCCTTGGTGCTGACTCTGCCTTTGAGTCCTTTTTCAGCTCCATCTCCTACTTAGGATCCTCCTTTAGCTCCATCTACGCCATTAGATCCTAGCACTTCCAAAGGGCCATTGACACCGATAGATTAGGATAAGGCATATATAATTCCTACGCATGAGCTACAACCTCACATTTCTTTATAGCATAAGAGATATGCAATAATTATTTTTTATATTTTCTATTTATTTTCTTATTTTTTATCTTATTAATTATAACACTAACTTTTTTTTATTTTAATTTGTTCAGTTTGTATCTGTTTGATAGATACTCATGTGCATGCCAGAAGATCTTCAAGCATAAGATTTATTATGATGGCTACATCTTGAAGAAGGTTTTACAGTTTATGAAGACCTTATACTAGGAGGAGTTATAGGTAAGTAACATTTATAATTCAAAATTAAATATTTAAAAAATAAGTTTTATTTATTAACTAATTTTGTTTTTGTGTTTATTATTGATATAAAGCAATTTCAGTTGGACCAAGTGATCAATGCCTTAATTCAAACAACCTTATGTAAGAATGCTGCTTTGAGATACAAGGATATGATTCATAATTTAAAGCATAAGACAATGAAACTTGGGTGCTTGATAAGGCTTGAGACCACTGGTAGACTCATTGAAGTTCTTCACATGCTTAGGTTACGTCTCGTTAGGCTAGCCTGAACAGATGGACTGAGAAAGAAGGTCCTAACTTAGGTCCATCTAGGCACACATAGGGTTCTATACCCTATTCTGAGTACGTCAGACGACTGGAAAGATAGTGTTTTACATTTATGAATTAGTATTTAATTTTTTTGTTTAAAAGTTTTTTTTTTTACTTTCTTCTTTTCATTACCTTAATAATAGACTCAACAGCTGGGACTGAAGGTTCTTCCCATCCATGTCTTCGTGTATAAACACATTAAGCAACATGATATGGATACCTTCGTTAATGCAGGACTGAGGACAGTTAATGTAATTCATAATTTACTTATTTTATATTTTATTTTTCATTAATTATTATTTATATATCTCATACTTTACAAAATCCACGATAATATTCATTGACATCATGAGCATTTGTAACAACCACCTTTAAGATCCAATGAGCCTCATTAGGTGGATGAGAGAGAGGTTTTCCTACTAGTAGTGGAGGTTCAGGCGAAGGGTCAAATCTATGCTACGAGTGATCAGACCCCTTGTTTCTATGGCCAGTCCTCAAATGCCAATTCTTTTTTAGCTCCACCACCTTCTACTAAGAACTTGTAGCGAGAGATCGAGAGGCGAGTATATGAAAGGATTACTTTCTATCATGCCCACATCCAGTTTGTCGATTCATGGATGCGAGCTATAGAAGATTGGCTACACGTCGTGTCCTAGTAGACTAGGATACCTCTTCCATCTCATCTACAAATGTCTATGCCACCCTCCCCACCTCCTTCTCAACCACCGATTACTGCTAATGTTGCTCCTCCTCCATTTGATCTTGATGCCTTCGACATCGCTGATGATTTTTTTAGTTGAGCAGGATGATGCAATAACTATTTAGTTTTATAGTTTTATTTGTATCAAACTTTGATATTTTTATGTATATATTCAAATTTTTATATTTATGTGTTTCTTTTTTCTTTATATTTTTGTTATTATTTGAGGTTTTTGAAATGCTTTTATAAAATTATAAAATTAATATCATAAATATTACAAAGTTAATATTTAAAATATTAATATTAATAAAATGAAATATTATAAATATTAATATCATAAATAGTATAAAATTAATATTAAAAATATTAATGTTAATATTATATATATTTTTTAAAAAATACCCTTGATAAGTAACTGGCGAAGTATTAAAAAAATTAAATATTTACCGACAACTTATTTAAAAAATAAAATATAAGGTTTTAATTCACCGACGGATTGATAATGATTTACCAACAAAAGTACTGATGGATTTACTACAAAAATATGATAGTCGATAATTCAGTCGACTTTTTAGGTTGAATTACTTATTGCTTTTTTGTCTACTATGTGTAGATAAATGTATAGATGGACACAAATTTTCGTTGGTATCACGTTACCGACCAACACTTCGTCGACAGACACATTCGGTTGATATTCCATCTATAAATTTAGTTTACCGATGGAATCAAAATTTTCATCAGTAAAATATTGATTTCTTGTAGTGTTTGATTTTGACAATTTAGATTGATTATGCAAAGGATAAAAAACTAATAAGTGTTCTAAGGATTTGGAACTCCATTGAGAAGTTAAAGTCTATTAATAAAAAGCAAAGTGATGGAAATTTCTAAGGTATAGAATTATATAAAATGAAATACTCCATACCTCAATTTATACTCCCGCTTAATCAAGTTAATACACACACACACACACTTTAATTGTTATCCTTTTGCATATAGAGTCAATTTCTCTCCCTTTTTGTTAAGATCAAAAAGAGAGGAAATTAAGGGGAGAAAAGAGACGCATGGTCAAAAGTATAATCAAAATGGCAAGCACAATTACAATCACAATTCCAATATATAACTATAGCTGCAAACAATTGAGAATGAGAGTAGGATTGAATTGAAATGCAAATAGTACTTTTATTAAAAATAAAACATGAAACAATGACATGAACATATTCAAAAATTCAAAAATGTTTGATCACACAACAGTATTAGGATATAAACATTGAAAACAAAAAATAAGAAAAGATAAGAAAGTGAATATGAAAAACAAAAGGAAAAGACATAAAATTTTAAAAATTTGGTGAAGAATCACTATCTTTAACCACTTGGTCATCATCCCTTTGAGCATGAGCATTCTCTTATTCTTCATAGCTTTCCTCCTCATTTTGGGTGTCCTCCATATATTCAAAGTTTGAAAGCTGATAAGGAGTAGCCCCAACCTTCTCTTGGAGATCCACAAGGTGACTACGAAGATGATAGAGGAGTTGAAAACACCTTTTGATCATTCTCATGAACTTGTCCAACTTTTTATTGATGGAGGAGAGGGAAATAAAGGCAATTTTGGATTTGGGTTTTACCTTTGATTGAGAAGGGACTTATGATGATGGAATCTCTTCTTGGACACCTTTTTTAATCATTAGCCTCTTATTCTTAGAGGTTTGAGAGCTCTCTTATTTCTTAGCCCCATAGGAACCCAAGATATAATTATATGAGTTAGGATTGATGGCCTTAGCGTTAATACGATAGTTCAAATGAAGAAAATTTTGGTTGGGAAGATACTTTTTGGTAAGGAATGCTTCTTTCTGATCATCTAAAGCCCCACAAACCTATAGATAACAGTAATATGAGAGGGAAAGAAAAATTAGCTTTTAGGCTTGGTACTCATATGGATTAATTAGTCCACAAAGTATCTCTTAGATTGGATTAGTCGATTTTTAAGTAAACAAAATAGAAAAGCTAGATCATTTTGAGACACCTTTTCATTTCAATCACCCCTATTATTGATGAAAAAGGTGATGATCCTACGAAGAAGCCAATTGGTTAGGGATTTGATGTTTTTAGCTAAAGAGCTTTTTGGATCATACTTGGTCTCTATATTTCAAACCAACATTCAGAGTAGATGAGGTCTAAAGTAGAAATATTGAAAGGAACATCTACCCCGATTTGAAGGTTAAAGAGGGTACAAATTCACTCAAAGGTGATGAAGTATTGATCCCCAAAATCCTTAAAGAGAAGACCATACATAGCCGCTTTTGATTCCATTATTTCGCTAGGAATCACGATGCACATAAAGTCATGGACGATATCCTCATATCCTGGTTCGTTTCTAAAGATGAATTCATTCCATCCTAAATTAGATATGAATGCTTTGGCTTCTTTCTCCATTCTAAGAGACATAACAAGAAAGGTGAAGGGGATTTTGTTTGATTGGATGATTTTCTTAGCATTATCTTTGTATCTCTCTTTTTTTTTTTTTGTGACTCCTTTCATGAGATGAAGAGGAGGAGGGCTTTGAGGTCAATCAAATCCTTTGCCTTTTTTCTGATCTTGTGAGCCTTTTGGATGCCATGGAGAGAGTAAAGTAGAAAAGAAGGAGTTTTAGTATGGGAAAACTTTTAAGAGAGGAAAGAAGATTGATGAAAAGAAGAGTAAATAGTGACTAAAGGGGTGTTAGAGGGGCTTAAATAGGCATAAAGGGGGTAAGAAATGGTAAAAAATGGCTATAGGTGCATTAAATAAGAAGATGCACCGTTTGTTAATCGAATAGTTATTACCCAATGATTACAACTTAGTCGCGATTGTTGTTTGCATGTTGCCATCGCAAATTATGAATTTTTTGAGTAATGGATAGAATATTCTTTGAAGGGAGTAAGGATAACAGTCATGACTTTGAAATTCAAAAATTTATGAGGGCGATCTTTAGGTCACAAGCGCAAATTGACAAAGGTTGAAACTTTGAATAGGGCTTATAAGTGGCAATCGCGAATCCCATTCTCAATCTCGAATTAAAAGCCAATTTGAAAAACTTATTTGAAATGAAATTTTAAGCATATGGCCTAGTTCTAGTGTGATTCAATTTTATGTTATACTGATCAATGCTTACAATTTAGCATAGTGAAGCTCAAATGATTATTGAATTGATTCATCTAACTTACCAAACATAACAAATACAAAATATCAAACGTTAAACATATCAAACGAATTATTAACCAATATCATATGCATACAAGGAGATATATTTTCACCTTAAAGAGCTTTTATCAAACATCTTAAGTTCCCTCTTGATGAAGTTCTTTCTTTCTTTATTAAAGGATGTCATGAAAATATTCATTAGTGATTGGTGTTAATAAACTCAAGCACCACATTACTATTTTGGTCATGATCTCTAAGAAAATGATATCTAATGCCAATATACTTACTTGTTGAATGTTATATGGGATTTTTAGAAAGATTTATTGCACTTGTGTTGTCACATTTGATGAGAATATAATGAACATCTTTGCCATAATCTTTGAGTTGTTGTTTCATCTAAAGAACTTGGGTGCAACAATAACCCATCGCCATATATTTTGCTTTGATGGTGGATAAGTAATCAAAACTTGTTTCTTACTAAACCAAGAAACTAAGCAATATTGGGAAGTTTCAGAATCTCTCTTGCTATCTATTAAACTACTGGCATAATTTGCATTTGAGTATCCAAGAAGATTAAAAGATGTATTTCTAGGATATAAAAGTCCTAAATGCAATGTACCAAGCAAATACTTTAAAATCCTCTTAATGGTATGTGAATGTGATTCATTAGGACAAGATTGAAACCTAACACACAAGTAAACACAAAACATAATATCAGGTCTAAAAGCGGTAAGATAGAAAAGTGAATCAATCATACCTCTATACTTTTTTTCATTAATAGACTTACCTGATTCATCTTTGTTAGCTTTATTGATGCACCATTAGGTATTAGCTACCTTGCATCCATCCATGCTAAACCTATTGAGTAGTTCTTTTGTGTACTTGGCTTGGTTGATAAAGATGACCTTTTTGGTTTGCTTGACTTGAAGACTAAGAAAGAACTTGAGTTCACTTATCATGTTCATCTCAAATTTCCTAGTCATACACTTAGAAAACTCTTCAAAAAGAGACTCATTAATAACACTAAAAATAATATCATCAACATAAATTTGCACAATGAGTGTATCCTTGTTATGCTTTTTCACAAATAAAATAGCATCAACCTTACCTTTTTCAAAATCATTTTGTAAAAGAAATGAACTAAGTATTTCATACTAAGCTCTTGAAGCTTGTTTCAAATCATATAAGGCCTTAGTTAATTTGAAAACTTGATTTGGGAACTAATGAGACTCAAAACTCAGAGGTTGTTCAACAAAAACTTCCTCCTCAATGAAACCATTCAAAAATGCACTTTTCACATCCATTTGAAAAATTTTAAAGTTCATATGACATGTAAATGGTAAAAGAATTCTAATGGCCTCTAATCTTGCAACAGGGGTAAATGTTTCGTCGTAATCAATCCCTTCCTCTTGATTGTAATCCTTAGCAATAAATCTAGTTTTATTTCTTATGATGGAACCTTGCCCATCTAACTTGTTCCTAAACATCCATTTGCAACCTATAACTAAGTGTTCCTTAGGCCTAGGGACAAGTTTTCAAACCTTATTTCTCTCAAATTGGTTGAGTTCCTTTTGCATAGCAATCACCTAACTCTCATCATCAAAATCCTCATCAATTGAATTTGGCTTAATTTGAGAAACGAAAGTAAGATTATTATCTAAAACATGCAATTAAGCTTTTGTACTTACTTTATTGGATGTCTTACCAATGATAAGATCCTTTGGGTGATCCTTTGAGTATTTTTAATCTTTGAAGAGTCCTTAAGCTTAGTTCGTCTCTTGTTAGGGTGGAGCATGCTCTATTTCTTAAAGAGGTTCATTATTTTCAAGATTAATTACATTTTCCTTGGGTGTTGAGTTTAGCTCCAACTTCTCAAAGTTACCTATAAGATCATCAACAAGAGAACCTTTCCTAAGATCAAGTTTGCTAGACTCATCAAATAAAACATTCATAGACTCTTTAACCACCATAGACTTATTGTTAAAGACCCTATAGGCTTTGTTGATGGTGGAATAGCTAAAAAAAAGAAAAACTCTCATTGATTTTTGAAGGAAATTTTTCAAGATTATCCTTGGTATTTAGAATGTAGCATTTGCAACCAAATACTCTAAGATATGAAATCTTGGGTTTTCTTCTATTCCATAGTTCATAAGAGGTTTTGTTTAGAATGGTTTTTTTTTTAAAACATGGTTTGCAATGTAACATGAGGTATTGATGGCTTCGACGCTAAAGTAATTTGGTAAAGAATACTCATCAAGTATAGTTCTAGCTATTTCTATTAAACTTCTATTTTTTCTCTCTACAACACCATTTTGTTGAGGTGTTATAGGAGTAGAAAAATCATGAGAAATCATATTCTCTAAGCAATAGTTTTCGAAAGATTCATTTTGACATTCTTTTCCATGGTCACTCCTAATTGAAGAAATGAAGTAGCATTTTTTCATTTTGAACTCTTTCAACAAAACTTTTGAAAAGCATCAAAAGTATCGCTCTTATGAGTAATGAACGAGAGCCAAGTGAACCAAGAGTAATTATCAACTAGGACAAATGCATAATTAGGAGTGAGAACAGTTTGGTCCAATTCAAGGATTTGAAAATCTCTAGAATTGGATAGAAATTTTGGGAATTTTAAAAATGGAGAGTTGATACCGTCCCAAATTTTATGTTCGATTCAGTTCGATTCTTTATAAATTTAGGATGGTTTAGTTCGATTCTTCGGTTCTTTCGGGACGGTTCGGTACCAGTTCAAGTATTCAGTTATTTCAATTTATTAAAATTAAAATTTACATTTTCAATCTTTATAAAGCAAAATAAATAAAATTTATATTTTTCACTTTTAATAATTTAAGAACTAAAATAAATAAATGATAATTTGACAAATTATAACTAATATTTGCTATATTAATAATTACTACTAATTAATAATTAATAAATAATCTAATTATGAATAATATATACTAAATGAGTGAATTAATTAATAATTACAATACTTATATATATATATATAGACACACACACACACACACACACACACGATTCGATTCAATTTTTTCGACATAGGACAGTTACAATATGGTTCGATTTTATTCTCGATTCAAATAATATAAAATCTGTTGTATCGTTCTGTTTAAAAAAATTAGTATAGTTTAGTTTGAAGATTTTTGGTTTTGGTTTAGTCCAATTCAGTTATTCGGTCCAATTCGGAAATCTCCCAATCCTATGCTCACTCCTATGCATAATATTTTTCAACCAAACTAGCATTCCTAGTAGGTCCAACTAAGTCCATATGAATGAGTTGAAGAAGCCTAAAAGTACTTACAACATTCTTGGTTTTGTAGAATGTTTGGTGTTGCTTCTCTATTTGACAAGGTACACATGTCTTGTCCTTTATGAACTTAAGCTTTAAAAGTCCTTTTACTAGCTCTCCTTTTGACAAGTTTTGTAGAGGCTCCATGTTAGCATACCCAAGTCTTTTATGCCAAAGCCAAGACTCATTACTAATGAAAATAAGACACTTAAAGGATTGGTTAGTCAAATTATCTAAGTCAATTAGATAGATATTGTCTCTCCTTGCACCCTTAAAGACTACCTTCTTTTCCACCATGGTGGTAACCTGATATTCTCTAGGGTTAAAGACGACTTTAAAACCTTTGTCACATAATTGACTTACACTCAGTAAATTATGTTTTAATCCTTTAACTAAAAGAACATTGTCAATGAGAGAACAACCTTCATACCATTAATTCTAACACTAATTACCTTATCTTTACCATTGTTTCCAAATGTGACATTGAAACCATCCTTTTATTTAATAGCTATGAATAGCTTCTTATTTCTAATCATATGCTTTGAGCATCCACTATCCATATACCAATCATTTTCCTCCTTAGAGTCTTCCAAGCATTCCTACAAAATAAAAACCTTTCATCTTACTTAGGTCCTTAGGAGTTAGGCTTGGAAGGGTCCTCAAATTTGAGATGTGGCTTCCTAATGCAACAAAAGACAATAATATGTTTATATCTCATGCAATAATAGATTGGAGTTTAGACTTATATGTCTTTCTCCTATACATTACCTTAAGTGGATGAGTGATGAGGAGTAAAAGAGAAGTTTGTGTGTGTGTGTTTGGGCATGCATTTTTTAGTACATGTATGCATGGTTGGCTCTTTGAAGCTTAGCTCTTGAGTCGTTGGGAGTTTTCCCTTTGCCTTTAGGATTGTAAGGCTTAGTGCTTGAAGCATTTTTCTTCCTAATAACCTTAATACTAAAAGTTTGAGGTGTAAAAACTCTAATAAATATAGGAGGAGAAAAAATAGATAAGGAGGCTCCATTAAAGCCAAAACTATATTTCACTAAGGGAGATCTTTGATATACAATAAGGGTATCTAAAGCTTTTTTCCCTTTATGAAATTTAGAGATGAAAATTTTAAGCTTAATTACTTCACCTTTTTTAAAGTGTCATTTTCTTTTCTCAAAAACTCAAGAGAGGATGAAGTTTGAAGAGATTTTCTACAGATTTCTTGAGTTCTTCATTAGAAGCTCTCAAGTCATTTGCAAGTTCATTTTAACCTTTAAATTCATCCTCAAGTTTTGAATACTTTTTCTTATAATTTTTCATTTGAGACTTGTATTTTATCACATCTCAAGGTTAAAGCTTTAAGAAACTCATCATCTTCATCCTCAAACACATCATATTCATCACAAGAATGATAAGAAGTACTTACCTTATATGAGTTGTCCTCTTGAGCCATGAAGCAAAAATTTACAACCTCTTTTTCTTTATCTTCCTCATCCTTCTCTATGGCTAGCTTATGAGTAAGTAGCTTGCTAATGAGGACATATGTTTGTACCTTTCTAATCTCTGGATTGGATTCTTGTATACTACAAACTTTAGCACCAAACTTTTCAAGAGGAAGAGATTTGAGTATTTTAGTATCTACCTTATGATTTGTAAGAATTCTCCCAAACTTCTTCATATTTGTGATAATGGAGAGAAGTCCATTTGTCATATCGGTGATGCTTTCATTTTCCTTCATCATGACAAGCTCTCACTTTGTCACATACTTTTCCAACCAATTAGATTTCACAAGAATTATGCCCTCATGGTAGTTTTCTAAGGCCTTCTATATTCCATGTGCAGTTAGACAATGTTGAACTCTACTAATCTTTTCTCTTGACGCTAAGATTAGTAGAATAGTCATTGCCCTTTTGTTCTTACCATTGGATTTTCTATGAGCTTCCACGCATTCTTCCCATGGGATTGACTCTTCACTACCATCCATAACCTTAGTTAATGGATATCATTCCTTTACTACAACATCCCATAAGTCCATCATATTACTATCTAGATAAATCTCCATTTTATACTTCTAATGAGTATAGTTGGATCCATCAAAGAAGGGTTTAAGGTGAGTGTGGATTCCTTCTTATGCCATGATCTTTCCTCGCATAAATTAAGGCTTAAATTGAGGTTTTGCTCTAATACCACTTGTTATCTCTTGTGTACCAAGAATAGGGGGTTGAAATGGTAGAAAATTTAAATATAAAATGGAAGGTTGAAGATGCAAGCTTAGAAGAAAATAGTAGAATAATAGAAGACATAAGAGTGTATAGTGGTTCGGATATGAACAAATCTTACATACACTCTCAAATTCTTCTAAGTGGGCATTCCGCTAAAACTAGATGGTATTTTACAAGCTCACACCTAGCTTCATAATTTGTGTTTTATAAAGGCTCACATATAACCTTACAAGTGTTTTCCAAGGCTAACACTCAAACCTATACTAGAGTTTTCCATGGCTCACTCTTAAACCCAATCCTAAAGGTGTTTAAAGCTCACACCAAATTTTTTATAATTCAATATCAAACAGTAAATAAGAGAGAGACAAAGTTGAGAAATAAATTTGCAAGAGTTAGGCCTTAGTAAATGCTATTCTCTTATATTTATATTTGTTTGGTGGAGCATATATATGTTACTTCCACCAAAGAACTATTACTCTTAAAACTATCTCTATATCTCAAAAGTTAGAGGCAAAATCTAGGATTTAATGCTTATCAAACAAAAGTCGGTTGAGATGAGGTTACGGTCACGATATTCAT
The DNA here is from genome assembly GCA_949677035.1 of Omphalea diandra. Classification (NCBI taxonomy): domain Eukaryota; kingdom Viridiplantae; phylum Streptophyta; class Magnoliopsida; order Malpighiales; family Euphorbiaceae; genus Omphalea; species Omphalea diandra. The sequence continues at coordinate 18,594 of CATIWR010207297.1, read as the reverse complement.
GGCTGCCTTGAATTTTGCTCTTTCATGTTTGCAAAGTCCAACTGTGCCCAACGACTAGTACACATGGCATTCCACTATTGGCTCATATAAAAATGTAACCATTTGATCACTTTAGAGGATGTTGAAGGTTGTTGTTGTGAGCTGTGAAGCTGATTGTAACTTCCGCCATGAATCAATGAGGATTTTGCTTGGAAGAGATCACAATTGCTACTAAGGATTCATTGTCACGATTGTTGATTTTCCAACAGGTACCTTGACACATGCCATTGTCTGATTGAAGGTTTGCAGTCCCTCCAAAGAGGTTTGAAGATCGTGGTCATGACTGACATTATGAATCCACCGCGAAACAGACAGTCCAAAATGGACACCAATAATTCTGAGATAACGACCACAACTTCTCATTCATGGTCGCAATTTAGAGGGCATTTTCTACACTTTGAGTTATTTGCTTCCATTTAGCTTCGAATGAGTTTCTTACTAAATTTCTACAAGAACAATACTTACAATTGACATTAATACATTTCAATTTATATTATTAAGATTATAAGAGAGTTTTGACCAACCTAGTCCAATAATTATGTATAAACTTTTTTATATTTTTAACTTAAATTCTTTTTTAAATATCTATGTGTATTGAAATTCTATATATTATTTAAAATTTTTAATGAAAATACTTTATATTTAAATGTTAAATTCTATGAGAGATATATTATAGTATAACATGATTAAATTAAAAATATTAAAGTTGTATTAATTTTTATTATTATAATTAATTTATAAATTACATTGAATAATTTATATCACAAACTTTAATAGTGAAAATATTTTAAAATTAATAAAATATAAAAACTAATTTGAAAAATTCTACACAAATAAATATTAATTTATTTATAAGAAGCTATATAAGTATATTTATAATTTAATTGAAAATGCCTTCAAAATCTAATTTTTCTCCGTTCTTTCTCTCCGAAGATCAGGAGATTAGTTCTAATGGGTCATCCAATAAGAAAAAATTTTGTTTTTCATCCTCTTTTCTTTTCTTTTTTTTCCCCCGGCCTTTCCCTCCTTCATAAATATAGTGTAAAACAAAAGGCCAAACCTTTGTAAGATTTAGTCATAAACCAATTCCAAATAGAAATTTGGTTTTCTACGTTATATCTATTTCTCTTTTTCTATCCTAGTCTTATATAGACTTAAATATAACATGTTGAAATATAACATTGGTATTATAACAATCTATATTTATATTGAATAATTATTTAATAATATTAATTAAAAAACTGAGATTCTTTTGATAATAATTATTTAACAAAATTTTAAGATGTTACTATAATATTTATATATAATAAGTAACTATATAGTAATATTCTATATTAGTATATTTATAACTTTTATAATGTTAATATCAATGTTTTCAACATTGAACAAAAAACTAAATGGCTGATTTTACTATTCTGATCGGTTCTTAAAAAATACTAATATTAATAGTATTATATTATTATAACAATTTTAATATAATAATATTATTATATTAATAATAATATTTATATTAATAATAATCATCATTATTTTATATAATTTATGATTAAAGGATGCAAGATTAATATAATATTATTAATATATTATATTATTTTATATTATTATATTTATAATACTGATAGTTATATTTATAATATTATTGTATTAATAATAATTAATATACTAATAATTTTAAAATTCCTATATGAATAAAATTTTATAATATTAAATAAATAGTTAGATTAATACTTGTTTTATATTATTAATGATTGAACATAATAATATTAGTATAAACTATTATTAATAATTTATTTTATGAGTTTATGTTACTATGATTATTATTTGATAATTCTATTTATAATATCAATATATTAGTAATAATTACTATACCAATAAAATTTTGTTTTATTAACATTATTATATTAATATAAATTAATAAATATTTTGTACTATTGATGCTTGAATATAATATTAGTATTATTATGAAATATTATTAAAAATTATATTATTATTCTATGTTATTATGTTTATAATATTGATAATTAAATTCTAATATTATTATATTATTATTAGTTATTAAGTAATAATATTTTGTAGTATTAAATTAATAATAATTACTTATTCCTTGTTATATTTAATATTATATCATTTATATTAATACTGATACAATAAAAGAATAATTGTTTTCTCCTATGTTATGCCTTCGCTCTTTTAATTGGGGCAATGAGTTGATAAAAATATATTAAGGACTGATTTAGAATAAATCATATAAAAAATTTATTTTAATGATAGAATTCTATTATTTAGAATCAAGTTTAAATTAAATTTTACCAATTGGAATAAATCTATCATAATTTGAAAATTTTTTATTTTTTAACTATTATTTATTTAAAACAAGTACAATGTCAATTGAAATTATAAGATTAATAGAATAATTCTATGTACAATTTTAAATGGAATGCCTTCTTTCAAAATTTTGTGATTTTTTATTTAATTTGACCTTTTCAATAAATCATTATATTTTCAAGTGAAAAAATTGAATTATTTTAAATATAAATTTTTTAAATAAAAATCATTAAAATAAAATATTTCTATTGAATCTTTTAAATTTTGAGTTTTCAAACAAAATATAAGTGATTAACTATTTACCCCTTAATAGTTACCTCTTTTAATAGAAATTATATCAAATGAAGAGGAAAAAAAAATTAACATTTTATGCTTTAAGTTTTTAATTTCTATCTTTAAAACCAAAAAGTATTTATATAAAAATGAGTTGTAGAAATAAAAATAAAAAAATACTTTATATGATTTTCATAAGTTTTGAATATCTATTTTTTAAAAATATATGTATAATAATAATTTTAATTTTAAAATATGAAAGTATAAAAAAATTAAAATAAAAAAACAAACTAAACATGCCTTAAAATAAACAAACAAACTAAACACGTCTTAATTGTTAACCCCTTGAACCTAAAAATAAATAGAAATGAGCAAACGACTAGTTCACTTTTAAATCAAATAAAAAAATTGAAAATCAAATTTTAATGTACAAACTAAATCAAATAAAAATTAATGTAAATTGAATTGAATTAGTTTAAATTGATTGGACTTAATTTTAATTAATTTTTAAAAAATAATATTTTAAAGTATTTTTAAATAAAATCCTATGTTTAAGATATTTATATCAATAATGTATAATAATTATATGTATCACCTCAAAAACAATTATATATGTGAATATGGGCCATAGATTAGTCATTATTATGTAAAAATTATATTATAATTTTTATTTAAATAAATTATTTAATTATTTAAATTAAAATTTTGATTGAATTTGATCATTATATCATCAAAATCAAACGGAATAGAAATAAAATAAACTATTTAAAGAAAAAATTCAAACCAAATCAAACTATTTTGATTTGGGTTTTTTTTTTTTTTTTCGCTGGAAACCAAATTCTGCTGCCTACCTTAAAAACGGACACACCCTAATAATGAGGGATGGGAATGTAATTTAGCTTTTTTAACAAAATAGCATGATTGCACTCTGTTGGAGTTTTTTTTATATATATATATTTTTTAAAAATGTAAATAATTGAAATTTTTGATAAAATTTATTTATATATTTTTTTAGGATTTTTATACTGTTTAGTGCAAAAAAAATTCAAGGAAAGGACAAATAACTGGAGTGTACAATACATGCAGAAGAAATAGGTGGGTCTGGCACTGGGTCCCACAGATGGAATCCACTTTCTCGTGCATTCAGAAGCAGATTGATTTCTGTTCCCACCGTGTCCACGTGGCGTCAAGAAATTTGGCCGTCTCACACGAAAGGATAATTAAGTCATTTCAAGTAAGGCCATTACCGTTAACAAATCTAAAGATTTTCAAAAATCAAATAATCATTGTATCAGTCAAATCAAACTAACATCCACACCTTTCCCATTGAACGGCATCCAGCTGACCAAAACAAATGAGGAGGAAATAACATCAGCCGTCCGATCTCACAGCATCAACCCATCTCCTTGTTATATAACTGACATTTCTTTCCCAAACTTATCTTGCATATCAACCCCCATACAAACACTCCACTCTTCCTTGATCGAGCCTTACTGCTGCTCGATCACCGCATTTTTCACCGCCCGTCGCTGAATACTCGACGGTGAGCTTCTTATCCTTAGATCTGGTGGATAACAGTCCAGCAACCCGTTTGAGTTCTGTTTGGATTCCGAGTAAACATAGGAAGAACTGGAATCTCAAGTTTTCAGTTTCTGTTTAGCACTTTGTTTATGATTGTTGTTTATGTTTGCTTAATTAAGTTTATTTTCTTTCCCTGCATTTTCTTAGCAGCCAAACGGTCTTTGATCTGCTAAGGAAACAGTGTCCATTTCCATACAGCATCAGATCTCAAAATTCTTAAAATTTTTTCTTCAATTTGTTTCGATTCATTCTTTTAAATTTTTTTTATAGTATCATATTTAACCACATTCACATTTACTGAATTTCGTTTTTCTCTACGGCGTCATTTCATTTCTAGTGCTTTTTTAATGTGCGCTCATTAGATTTTCTTCAAGTCGCCTTTGAAAATGTTTTTATCTGTTTCAACGCCATTTAAACATGTTTACGACGTCGTTTCAAATTTTAGATTCAATTTTGTCGAATTTTTGTAATTTTTAGTCCCCATAATTAGAGATTTCTTCAACCATATCCAAAATGGTTTTAAGCATCGTGTATACGACGTCGTTTTGTGTGCAGAGAAACGATAATGAGAGAAATCCTCCATGTACAAGGCGGGCAATGCGGGAACCAGATCGGATCCAAGTTCTGGGAAGTAGTATGCGACGAGCACGGCATAGATCCCACCGGCCGATACACGGGATCGTCCGATCTGCTCTTGGAGCGGGTCAATGTGTACTACAATGAGGCTTCATGTGGCCGTTTCGTCCCCCGTGCAGTGCTCATGGATCTTGAGCCTGGCACTATGGACAGCGTCAGAACTGGTCTCTATGGTCAGATCTTTAGGCCTGATAATTTTGTTTTTGGACAGTCTGGTGCTGGAAATAACTGGGCTAAGGGGCATTACACTGAGGGAGCGGAGCTTATTGATTCTGTTCTTGATGTTGTTAGGAAGGAGGCTGAGAATTGTGACTGTCTTCAAGGTATAAATACTATTTTATTGATTTAGGTTTGTTGGCTTATTTGGTATTGTGATTGATTTTATTTTTTTTTTCAGAAGTTCACAAATTGCAACAATGTAATTGGATTTAAATCTATTCGTCCAATTCTCCGTCATGATTTTTTAATGTTTTTACGGTAAAAAAAAAATAATTTTTGAAAGAAATGTATGTCATACCAATAGAGACGTGGCAGGAATTCATCCCATTTGAATTGGCTCTTTTGGAATTAAGGCTGAGAATTGTGTGTGTCTTCAACGTTTAATGCTTTTGTTCATTGAGGTTTATAGGGTTATTTTGTATTTGTGATTTATCCCTTTTTTTGGAAACTTAAAACTATTTTTGCAAGAATCAAATTCTAGTTCTTAATGATTAAAAAAAAGAAAAGGAGTTAAGAAACAAGTCGTTTCAGAAGGAATGTGAATGTAAATCATGCCAGAATTTATGTGGCAAGAGTATATTTGATTTAAATTAAATGTGGTTCTGTATAAATGAAGGCAAAATATTTGAATTCGTTTTTAATATTTAGAGAAATTGAATGGTAGTGATATAGTTGGATTTAATTCTTGTATAAGGAATTTTCCAACCAAGGCCAATATATTTGTTGTGTTTGTGCAGGGTTTCAGGTTTGCCACTCGCTCGGTGGTGGAACTGGGTCTGGAATGGGGACTCTTCTAATTTCTAAGATCAGGGAGGAGTACCCTGACAGGATGATGCTCACATTCTCTGTGTTTCCGTCACCCAAGGTTTCAGATACTGTTGTGGAGCCGTACAATGCCACCCTTTCTGTACATCAATTGGTTGAGAATGCTGATGAGTGCATGGTTCTGGACAATGAGGCCTTGTATGATATCTGCTTCAGGACTCTCAAATTAACTACTCCCAGCTGTAAGTGCATCTTATTTTTTATGTTTCACTAAAAGATTTGTATGTTTTATGTTTTTGCATTTCATGGCCAGTTAATTGGCATGTTGAGTTGGTTAAAGAAGAATGACTTTGGTCGACTAATAGGTAATAATTCTTGGAACAAATGCTTTTGTAAATCATGGGATTGGTAAATAATTCTTTTCTGATTTTGTTAACTGGATATGCATTCAAGATTGAGACTTAATTTTAGTTACCATAAACTATCTCATCAAAGGGAAAATAAGCCTTAGTTTTATGAAAAGTTTCTCCTTTTTGTTGGATTTGTTTGGCCTGATTGGGCTTTGTTGGGGTTTCCTTGGTTGCTTGGCTGCATTTTCCACCATTTCTGAAGATAGTGGCTACTGTTAAGTTTATTGTTTGTACGTAGTGGTTCATTTAATTTAATGTTTACTTTGACCAAGGTTTTAAATGATGCCCATCATGTGATGAGATTTTGGAAGGATAAATATTTCTTTTTGTCCAGATAATGACTGTTAGGGTCGTTAAGTTTTAATAGAATAGCCATTAAGGCCATAACTTTTAAGAACAGCAGCGGAATTTCTTTCTCCTGCCCAGCCAGCTCATTTTTTTTGTAAATCCTCCTAGACATTCCTTTTGGTATTAGTAAGTAAAATTTTTATCTTCTATTTTGTATATATCTGAGACACTACTTATTTAACTATTGTTACTTTTGGACAAAAACTATTAATGTTAGTATGTTTTTATTTATGATGTTTTTTCTTTTTAGTTGTAATTCTTACTTTTGGTGAATTATGTCAATGTCTAGTTTGCAACATTCTGTAACTTTTCAAAAAAAAAAAATTGTGCAACTTTTATGTTACAGCAGCAAGTGTGATTTAAAACCATGGCTTTGATTGTTTGATAATGAGATCTATCTGTAGTTGTGGGCTTGTATGTTACGAGTAAATTTATTGTTGAGATTTAAATATCATTACAATGTAGGATAGCTTAAAATGCCATGTAAGTTCAATTTTCAGATTTCATAATGTTTCTCATGTGTATTTTCTAGGAGCCAGTCATTTGATCTGGTTTATTGTGACCCAAAATTTCAATTATCTGGATTTTGCTTTTGTTACTTCTGACCTTTTAATTTCTGAGTAAGGTGGCAGTGTACTGCAATTGTACCTGCATATAACAAAAGTTTTGGGATCATAAGCTTTTGTAGTTAATGATGTTTATATAGTCATTAAAACTGAATGTAAATTTGATTTTAGAAACAAATGGTTCTTGAGGACAATGGATTTGCATCTCATTTTCTTGATTCTGATAAAATTTCTTCAACAATTCTATGGTTGTCTGTAGGAATTGTATTGGCTCTTTACTGAGTGTTGCCCATTTTCTTATTTTGGAATTATTCTCATTTTCCTCCATGTTTTTTTTTATTACATTTTGTTTCCTATAATGTACATGCACGATATTAACTTTGGCTTGCTGAACATGTGACAGTTGGCGATCTGAACCATTTGATCTCTGCGACTATGAGTGGGGTCACCTGCTGCCTTAGATTCCCTGGTCAACTTAACTCAGATCTTAGGAAGCTTGCTGTGAATCTTATCCCTTTCCCTCGTCTACATTTCTTTATGGTTGGTTTTGCTCCTCTGACATCACGTGGTTCCCAGCAGTATCGTGCTTTAACAGTCCCAGAACTTACCCAGCAAATGTGGGATGCCAAAAACATGATGTGTGCTGCAGATCCACGCCATGGACGCTACCTAACTGCCTCAGCCATGTTCAGGGGTAAGATGAGCACAAAAGAAGTGGATGAACAGATGATCAATGTCCAGAACAAGAATTCCTCTTACTTTGTTGAGTGGATTCCCAACAATGTCAAGTCCAGTGTCTGTGACATTGCTCCAAAGGGACTTTCCATGGCATCAACCTTCATTGGAAACTCAACCTCAATCCAGGAGATGTTCAGGCGTGTCAGTGAGCAATTCACAGCTATGTTCAGGAGAAAGGCTTTCTTGCACTGGTACACTGGGGAAGGCATGGATGAAATGGAATTCACTGAGGCTGAGAGCAACATGAATGATCTTGTATCTGAATATCAGCAGTACCAGGATGCCACAGCTGAAGAGGAGCTGGAATATGAGGAGGAAGAAGATGGCATGGGTGAAATGCAATGAGCTATTAGAGGTCCCTTTTCCATGGCTTGTACTGGATATGATATTGCTTACATATTATCTTGTGCTTTATATTGAGCATATGGGTGAATCTTATAGATATGTCTGTGGGTATAGTCTGAATAGAGTTGGATAAGTGCCTATTAGCCATTGGTGAATGAATCTTTGTAATAGTTAGGCATGTGGGAGATGAAAGTTGTTTTGCTCTTTATTTTCGTTCCTATATAAAATATAATGAAGGTTTCAAATATTTGAAGCTTCTCTGAGTTGAATATTTCGGGGCAATTAATTTTGATCAGAAGCCTAATTCTTTTGGGGTATTCACCTGCTGGAGCAGTGCAGCCATGTCCATTTACTGCTCAATGTTAACTCACATAACTGGTAACTAAGATCACATTTTTAGATTTTGAAATATCGTTATTTATTCATAAAAATAGTGAGAGTTATATTGACTATGTGATTTGATAGCTATTGACAAAATGTTTAAATATTAATTTCTTTTAAAATTAATTTTTTATTCACAAAAATCTATTTTTAAAAAATCTATTATTGGGGGGGAAAAAAACAGGAGAGTAAAGTGCAACATAATCTGAATTTGCAATAGTGCGCTCACATAATTGGTTAGTTGTTGGTAGGTGGGCTTGCATTTGTTGAAAAAACCTCATTTGTCAGGGTGGAGGTGGAACATCTTTGAATTATTGATAGAGCCAAAACAGCGACAAAAGGTGCTAGCTCATCCAAACAGCTGTTATCATATTATTGTTATGCGAAAGCCTGAGAGATTGGTTTATTGAAGGGTGTTAAGCCTAAGCCAGCAGGAAAACGATAAATAATTGATGCACTTTATCCACGTCCAGCCCAGGCTTGTAACATTCCTAAAATCAGGTTTGTCGCCTGAGCAAATACGGTCGTTAAGGACAGATTGTCTTCATGTTCGGAATTCCCATTGCTTGGCAGTATCTGATCTTTTTTTCTTTTCTTTTTTTTTTTTTTAAAAAAAAAAGTTTGGAGAGTGAGAATTTTAACTTGAGACTTTACCCACAGAAGTGCATCTGCTTTGCAATATCTGCTTTTGATTCAGGGCATCATAAGAGATTTCTCACTTCCAAGTCATTTCTTCTCATAAAACATGAATGGGAAACCCTACAAAGTAGCCATAATACACACTTGCTACCAACAAGAAATAGAAAACATTGACTACAATTTCAAGTGGAAGGATTGTGGGGAAAGCTTCAGCATAAAATACCAGTGTACTTAAAATCGAACCAATCAATAAATTAATTAGCTACCTAATTTTCTATTAGCTAATTTTATCAATTTGATTCAATTAATTAAAGAATTGAAAATTTTAAAAATATTATTAAAATGGCTTTAAAAACTGAAGAAAATATAAAAAAAAATATAAATATATTTATAATATTTAAAAATAAAAAATGATTTTAAAATTAATCTAAAATCAATTAATTATTCTATTTTTAATTTTACTATCCAATTGATCAATCTGATCATGTTTTCAAAACAGTCCATAATAATACACACTTGGTATCCACAAGAATCAAGGCAAAAATGAAATAATGAAAAAGAAAAAAAAAGTGGTCAGGCGATCTTAATTTCCATGACTGATTCAAAAAATACCCCATGAATCCAATTAGAATGTCTGTCTCCGATACTTTCTTATCAGACGGATTGACAAATCACATCCTTGCAGCTTCACTAAATTCCGATAAAAAATTCTTCATGCAAAAGTATGCATAATATAGAGCGGTATACTTGGGCTGTACGGAACGTTTTACGGTAGTCTCTTGAATATCAATAGCTGACGAGTTAACGCAAATTCCACAATTAAAATTAATATTTTAAGTGCTTAATTTTTTAAATTTATCTGATAGTTTTATTTAATTCAATTAGAATTCTCTTAAAATAATAATTAAAATTTTTTAATTTAAAATTAATCAGCTAGCAGGTATATTAAAATATTTTTATTAATATGACTTATATATCTTTTATAACTCAATAAATTCTATTTAAAAATAAAATTTATTTAATAGCTATTCAATAATTATAATTATCAAATAAATTAATTAGATTCAAATTTTAATTTTTAGTTATACCTAATAACTATATAACTAAAAATTTTCAGTACTTAAATAATTTAGTACTGAAAATTCAGCTCTTAAATTTTTAATACTTAATTTTCAATTTTACCAAATACTATAGTAAAATCTAATTCGACTAACGTGTCAAAATTCTGGTCAAGCTTGGAAAATAAGTTAAACATAAAATCCAAATCAAGTTGGGAAAAGGATATGTGCGGGCGTATATAAAAGAGGTTTTCATGCATCGTTTTCTCCATCAAAATCTCAGAGAAAAATCTTTCATTTTCCCTTTCACAACAACAACAACAACATCAGTCTCTCTTATGGGTTTTCCGGTAGAATTCTCCTTCGATGGCACCACCGACAAGGCGCTGCAAAGAAAGAATATAGCAAAACAAAAGGAGAAGAAGAGGAAACAAAAATCTGCTAATATGGTTGCTGAAACCTTGCGTAAAAGGCTAACACTAACAAAGAAGAATCGAAGCAAAGCAGTGGTATTGTTTGATCCTGAGATGGTCGAATACGAGACCCTTAATGTTCCTGATGATTTGTTGAAGATGGACTGTGTTCTGCAAAAGCGTAGGAGTGATATGAACATGAAGAAAGTCCATGATGAGCTACCTGAAGATGATTATCATCTTGATTACCCTTGAATTAAACCTGAAGAAAAATAATTGAAGATGACATATGTACAGAAATCATCATCTTTCTCGAGTTAATTGTAGTGGTTTCTTTGTTGTTGTATTTCCAGAAATATTTCAGTTTATTTAATTAGTACATTTTTTTTCCTATTTTTAATTCTTTAACTCTGAAATTAATTTCAATTATTTTTTTTAATTTTCATCATGTGTCCATGGTTTGCCATATGGTTTGTTTAATATTTAGTTCATTTTTTTTTTATAAATCGTAAATCTTTTATAGTTAATATATCAGTTCTTAATAAGAAAAATGACTTAATTTTAATTAACACTTGAGGTAGATAAAAAAATATTACTTAATTTTAATTACACTTGAGTTTGATAAACAATATTTATTATAAAGATAAAAAAAAATATTATCATGGACGAAGATGCTTAGTAACATTGTTATCCAAATTATTCTATGAAAAAAAATCTAAAAGTTTACATTCAACACTAATTTTTTTTATCTTATACAATTTTTTGGTTGAATAGTGCAGTTATTTTATTGTTTTGTGTACCATTATTGATTTTTTTTTAATAACTTCACCTATTAAATAAGTTTTGAATTAGAAGGAATTTAGAAATGTATGTTGAATTTCATAAAGTCTACAATTTCAACATAAAATGAAATTTGCTTTATGTATTTTTTTATTTAAAAAAAACAGAGATTATGAAAAATTAGATAAAAAAATAATATATTAAATTTCACATATAAACACAATGACAATTGAGGTGACAATTTTTAACACGACCTCAACGTATCTAAAAAGGTTAATTCAATCTAATTTGAAACTTTTTAGGTAAAATCTAATTCGATTCTAGTCTAACTCATAGGTCAATCTGAATTTATTTGATTTTGATTTGACTTGCGAATTGACATGAATGACCTTATTTTAAAATCAAAATTTTTACTTTCAATTCTATATAAACTTAATTTAGTTACTCCTTTTTATTACATATAGTAATTTACTTCAAAAAATAAATCATATTTAATTTATTAAATATTTAAATAAAATAAAAATTCTAATCAGGTTATGTTTATTTAAAATATGTCTAATTACATATATTTTTTTAAGAAATTATTTGTTCTTAACAAATTATAATAAAATATTTCATAAATAATAAAAAATTTGAATAGATATTTTTAAAATTTATTTTAAAAAGAATAATAAATGATTTGATCCACAGATCAATCCAAATGTTCTAATTTAAATTATTTAAAATATTTAAAATTTACTTAAAAATTAAAAAATTATTTTTTATATTTTCAATTTTATATGAATTTAATTCAATTATTTTTTATTATATTCAATCATTTACTTAAATAAATTATATTTAATTTAGTAAGCACTTAAATAAAAATAAAAAATTAATCAATATATATAAAATCTATTTGATTAAAAAATACTTTTTAAAAATTACATTTTATAAATTATAAAAAATATCATATAAATAATAAAAATTTAAATAAATATTTCAATTCATAATCTTGAGATGGTATTGAGTATTCTTCTTCATCTAAAAGATCATAACATTCCAAAATCATTAAAATTTTCTTTTTTTATTTTAAATTCTTCTTTTGATGTTTTGGGATTTTTACTTTTTATAATCTTTAATTGAGAATTTATAAGTCCAATTGAGATAATAATGGATTATTCAATTGATGATAATACACTTATTATTTATTAATATTATAGGATGGACAAACATATCAATATGAAATTGGGACATTTCAAACTTATCCCATCATTTCATGTAAATAGATTATTCTGATAATAATAATAATAATAATAATAATAATAATAATAATAATAATAATCTTCTCTATCTTATGGTTGAAATAAATAAGCTTATTTATTAACTCATGGTATTTGAAAGTAAAGCACAAAATATAATATATGTTCCCTCTTAGTAATATATTTATGTTCTCTAGAAAATTTTATGAAAATTACTTTTATGATAAGTGGGAAAATCTCATTACATAATCCCCAAGTTTGAAATCAGCTTTTGAACCAATTTGAGACTTCTTTAAAACAAATTTTGTTGAATAAATATGAGCTTATTTATGATCGTGACAAAACAGTACTTACTCCCGTGCTTTAATATAGTTATGATAAATATAGGCTCGCACGTATATACTTCCTCTATTTTAAAATATATAATGTTTAAGGAATTTATACAGTAATTAAGGAAGGTATTTAATATATAGAAAAAATATTATATTAGATTTAAAATAATTATCTCCACCAATCACTATCATTATACACTCCAAATTGGAGTATTTGCCTTTAATTAAATCTTCTATTTTTTTCCTGCCAAAACTTATTTGTAAATAACAAAGTGATTTTCCGCCAAAACATTTGAATGACTAAGTGATTATTCGCCAAAATAATTACTTCCAAAAACGTTTGCAATACTCCCACCAAAATTTTGATTCTCATCTCAATCAAGCACAAAAATGGAGGAAAGATACACAGATTCAAAGCCCAATTATGCTTGTGTAGGCTATGCAAAGGTTGTGCCAAACGACTACGTGGGGAATTCAAAAGTTTCTTACAATGACTTAGCTCCATGCCGATCTAATACTCACCAGTGGGCTATAAGCCAGAGTCATCAAATGCCTCTAGATGAAATAAATTTGAACGTGGAAATCATAAATTCTAGTGATATTGGGCAACAAACGGAATCGAAAGTTTATTTACAATGTCTAAACATGTATTGTTCTTGTGTAAAAGAGTTTAAACAATGTCTATAACTTGTAATAGGCTATTGAAGCACACTACCGAATAAGCTGATGGTATATATATTGTTATAGATATTGTTTTTTAAGTTCATGATTGCCAATGAATGATCACAGTGAATCGATTTGTAGATTTCATGACTAATACCTACTCTCTATTTTTTTTTTTTTGTTGCATATTTTCTTTAACTAGAAAAAAGAAAGGGAAAATCAAATTATGTTCCTCATAATATGTAGAATTACATCAAAATGAGATAGAATAGAGGCAGGAAGTGGTATTATATATTATAGAAATTTATTAGTTAGAAGAAATTAAGGAAGCATAATAAGACCCTCTGTGTGTGTTTGTGGCTCTGGTTGTTAATTAAACTACAATGGAGAGTGAAGCAGAGAAGTTTCTTAGAGGCAGAGTGAGTAATGGTTCAATTCAGGAATTTATTAGAGGCAAAGTCACTTTTGTTTGTTTCAATCAACACAACACAGCAAAACACTATATAGAAAAATTTTTACAAAAAATAAATTTACAGAAAATATAAATGTGAATGCAAGAGAGCTTTTTGATATGGAAGATCCTTTTAAAGGCAACCACATAGCATACTTAGTGATGATTTGCAGAAATATAAATAAAGTATAAATATAAAAGAGATATTTATTGAAAGGAAAAGAAAATATTACAGGGCTTAAGTAGAGGAGAGGGCAAGAACGTGTGAGATTTTTTGCTTCTCTATCTAAGTTATGCCTTCTATTTACAAATGAACAAGTATTTATAGAATTTTGGACTTAACAAGATTTTAATTCTGAACAAATACCTTAAAAGTAAAGTAACAAATGTATGGCCAATATAAAAAGTTTTAAGTTGGCCGACAAAGTAAAAGTAAAGTGAAAGATAAAGTAACAAATGTATGACCAATATAAAAAAATTTAAGTTGGTTGACAAAGTAAAAGTAAAGTAACATGCGTCCGACAAGATGACCTTTATGAACAGGCTAAGGAGTAGCCAGCTGTAAACTGAAACAATCATCTTTGTTGGATTGAGTATAATCAAATTCTTCAGTGTCTTCATTATCACTTGACATCTCAGATAACGCCTTCAACAAAAGTTGCTTATATTCATTTTTATCTGCTACAAACGAAAGATTAGCCTGAGTCTTGCTTTTAGCAAAAAAGAATTCCAATTGTTCTACACTGGCATAGGGGGCAATTGAATTTTTTTGTCTTAAGCCATTGAATAACTGTGTTCTTATCAGCTTGACTAATTTTAAAATTAGTCCACCATTTAACATTAAAATGCCTCCAAAGAGTGATTACACTCATGATCAAGTTCCCATTCTTCAGGGCAAGTCTTAGTTGTTTTGAAATTCCAAGTAAGGATCCTTAGAATTCCAAAAATGGAACTAAAGGATAGTAAATGACATTGAGTAGCTTTCTTAATAGTTCCTAAAAATTTATGAAATCCCTCTTGGATTGCGAAAGGGGCAAGAGTATGATGTCGGCTAAAATAGTGCCACAATTCTTGAAACCATGCTGGGAAAGTAACTTTGAGTCCTTTGTTAAAGTAAAAGAACCAAGAATGGTTAAAAGGTCTAACTAAAAATGTTAAGAACCATGCGTCTTGGTAATCCCAATAGGAGTAACCAATAAGATAAGGTTTGGAAAATGTTCTTTCTTCATGGAGATTTTTCCAAACCTTGGCAGTAACAATATTAATAATCTTACACTTGGAGTAAGAAATTTTACTTGGCTCATCATCATCCATAACATGTCCAATTTTAGCTGATTTAGTGTCAACTAAAATGAATTCATAAAAAATTTTTGTTTTATTTGGGTGTTGAGGAATAAAGTAAAAATTGGACTTAAAAATTCTTTGAAGGGTAGTAGCAAAAGAATTTGTCATCTATTCAGGCTCAAAATAACAGATTTGCATCATATTAGGCTTCTAAAAATATGAACAAGTCTCCTTTTCTTTTGCCACAACTTGATAGAATAGTGGAGGCTTTTCTTTTTTTTATTGTTATTCTTCTTACTGGTCGAAGGCCCAAAAGAAGAAGAGGGTTGATTACTGGAGTGGTTGGGGGTTTTGAGCCTAGGCTGGAAACAAGTCTGGGGTGGACATTTTCTTCTTTGACATGGTTGGGTCTAGAACAGTGAACCAGTTGTGGGTTAAGAATTCCTTGTAAAAATTCTCTTATTAAAAAATCAAGAAGAGAATTTGAAGTTCCCTTGATATATTATATATCAAAATCAAAATTACTTAAAATACCTTGTCATCTAGTGAAAACTGGTTTTGAAATAAAATTTTTAACATCCTTTGCTAAAATATTTTTTGCTATAAAGCAGTCAATTCTTAACAAAAATCTTTTATTAACCAAATCATCTTCAAATTTAGTGAAGCATAAAACTATGGAAAGTAATTATTTTTTAATAGTAGAATACTTTCACTACATGTCGTTCCAGGAGCCTGAATAATACCTAATGACTCTTTGGTTTGGTTTGGGAGCCTTTGTTTAAGTATACCACCAATGCCAATATCAAAAGCATCAGTTTGGACTATTAAAAAGGCATTTGGATGAGGAATGGATAAACAAGGAAGTTTTTTAATATTTTCTTTAATGGTTTAACAATTTGGGTATGCTCCATAGTCCAGGGAGAAATGTTTTTCTTAAGACGCTAAAATAAAGGCTTACAAAGTAATCTAATGTCTTTATATAAGTCAGCTACATAATTAATACATCCTAAGAATCTTTGCAATTGATTATTATCTTTTATTTCATCAGGAAATTTATCAAAAAATTTGATTGCTCTAACAATTGGTTTAATGGTTCCTTGAAAAATAGTATGCCCTAAAAATCTTATCTTTATTTGAAAAAGTTTCATTTTTGGTGTAGACACTACTAAATCATTATTTTGAATAACATTGAGAATTTTTTCTAAATGAACAAAATGTTGATCTAAAGTTTTTGAAAAGATCAACACATCATCAATATAAACAATTGAAAATTCTTTACAGTCATTTAAAATGTCATTCATAATCCTTTGGAATTCAAAATGGACATTTTTTAGTCCAAATGGCATAACATTCCATTCAAAATGACCAAAAGGGAAATTAAAATTGGTTTTATATATGTCAGATTCCTTAATCTGAATTTTTCAAAAACCAAATTTCATATCAAATTTAGAAAAGATATTGCCATCATAGAGTCTCTTAAGCAAATCCCTTTTGTTAAGGATTGGGTACCTAATCCATTCTAAGACCTTATTAAGCGGTTTGTAATTAATAACCATATTGGTAACTCCTCGTTCTTTTTTAGCAACATTATTAACATAAAACACTGAACAACTCTAAGGAGGTAAGAATTTTCTTATTGATCATTTATCGAAAAGATATTGGATTTCCTTTTGACAATAGGCCTATAATTCTCCATTCATATGAATGGATCGAGCTCTAGTAGGGATGTGTCTTTCATCAAATCCTTTGATGTAAGGTAAAGTAACAATATGTTATTTTCTGTTCCAAAATGCATTTGGAACAGTAGCACAGACATTTTATGAAAAGCTTCTTCTAAATCTTTAATTCTTTTTTGAATAGAAGCATTTTAAAGATTATCTTCTATTCTTAGGATTTTTATTTCTTTAGATTAAAAAATTTATTTGTTTTCTTCTTTTGATTAATAAAATTAATATCAAGATAAATGGAAGATTCTTGAAGCAAATTAATTTCTTTAGTAAAAATTGGTTGAACAAATTTGAAATAAATTTCTTTTCCAAAAATAATTTTGGTAATCCCATTTTCACTAACTATAATGGGGTAATTTAAAGTAGTAAAAGGATTTCCTAAAATAACTCTTGTGGTGAGGTTTTTAGATAAAACAAATTATGACTTAAAACAAACATCATCACAACAAATTCTAGCATTTGAAAGTTTATAATTAACAAAAAGTTTACCACTGTTAGCGATGTAAAGTTTTTCAGTGGTTTTCTCATAATAGACTATGGGAATAAAACCTTCTTGGATGCAGTTCATATCTGCTCCAGAATCAATCATAACAGTAGTATTAAGATGAAAATCGTTGTTAATAACTAAATCAATAATAACAATCCATTTTTGGTAATTAATTTTTGAAATAATATTTAAAAATTTCTCAATAGGAATATTATCAGCTTTTCCTGATATTTCATAGGAAGTATTAGGTTGAGAAACCTAATTTTGAATAATAAATGAAACATTATATTTTAAAATTTCTTGTTTAATTAAACTATTTTCATATTTTAATTCTAAAATCTTTCTTAATATTCTTAATCTCTTCTTGCAATTCAAAAATGGTTGGAGAAGAAGTCTTTTTGTCAAATCTTTTGAAAATATCATTAATATTATATTTTTCAAATGTTGAAACGGGTTCATCAGTAACAATTTCTTTTAACTTCAAAAGATATTCCTTTTGCATTTCAGGATTTTCAATTTTTTCAATAGCATCAAAAAGTAAGGAAGTGTCTTTTGTGACTACATTAATGGTTTTAAGATTACAAATGTAAGGTCCTTCACATTCACAATTTTTATTCTCTTTAGAAGAAACTTCTTCCTTAGAAGATTAAACAACAAAGATTTCATTAAAATCTTCTTCTTCAGATATATATATATATATATATATATATATATATATATATATATATATATATATATATGTATGTATGTGTGTGTATGTATGTATATGTATGTATGTCTATGCATGTATGTATGTATATATGTATGTGTATACATACATACATATACATACATACATACATATATACACATACATACATACATACATACATACATACATACATACATACATGCAT
>CATIWR010207296.1:0-23463 GCA_949677035.1 Omphalea diandra | reverse complement strand
GTGTTTTCATAGGCTCACACTACAATCTTTACACTTGGTGTTTAATGTTCACACCCAACACTTGCAATCTCATAAAGAAGAGAAGAAAATGAGTAGCAAAAGATTGAGAGCTTTAACACAAGTAATGAATTCTATATCTATCTTATTTATCACTGTTTGGTGGAGTATTTATACCTCATTCCCACCAAAGAGACGTTAGACTTTTTAGCTCAATAAATCTCCAAGACATGTTAGGCAGATTTTGTATTAATTGCATGTCAGGTAGGAGTCTCAATCGCTATCGGTCAATTGCGGTCGCAAAATCCAAATTTCTGTACGAGAGCCAAAAATTGTGACAAAAAAACTCGTTTGTGTCTAATGGCTAGTTTACGTGGCAACTTCTCATTGGTCTATCAATAAAATATAGTCGTTGTGTTCTAACTGCCCATAAAAGTTGAGGTTGCGATTCTTCATTGTACAGGACGCAATTGAGGATGTAAATTCTTATGTTTGAAAGACATCCTTCTTCTTAAATCACGGTCGCTACCCAAAATATCGTCTTCGCGAATTTTGTTCTCCAACGAATACTTGGGACACTTGGCATACTATGATTGTAGACTGGTTTCCCTCTTTAATCACTTTGAAAGTTGTGTCAAAACTGAGGCTTGACACACACTGGAAATTTGTCAATGACTTTGGCACTCCCATCTTCGAATGAGTCGCAACAGTAATGATGCTTGCGAATACTTCTAGCCGAGTTTCATGAACTAGGTCGTGGTCTTAAATTACATGCCACCATCTGTGAATTTGGATGAACTTTGCCTTCTTGAAGATTATGCATTCCTTTCAACTTCCAATGGGAAAACTAACTTAATTTCTGCAAAAAAACACTCAATTGAAACATTATACATGATCAATCTCCTTTGTCAACATCATAAGAGGTCCAAGACTTTGGATTAACCATCCTAGTCCAACAATCTCCCCCTTTTTGATTTTGATAACTTAGATTGATCTTGAGGGAAAATAATGCAGAAATGTGAAGTTGGAGTGTAATATGATTCAATGAATACTTAAGGTGAAATTTCTAAGTATGACATTCAATCATTCAAAGTAAAATTTCTAAAAATCCTGAATATGATAGTATGATGCTCCCCCTTAACTTATGCTATAATTTGCAAGTTATTTTCTCTCCCTTATACTTAGATTCTTTCTATCTCTCCCTATTTGGCAAAATCAAAAAGAGGGTTCATAAGGGAAAAGATTACATGCATAAGTAGTTAAGAAAGATAGAGAGTAAATGCATAAACAAGTGAAGTAAAACAAGCACATAACATAGAATTTCAAAGAAACAACCTTTTATATATATATAAACTTGGAACAAGTTGTGTGGGATCACATTAAGAAAAATACAAAAGATATCCTAAATTAGAAAGTGGGAGAATCATCTCCAGAAAAGTCTTCATCTTCACCCTGATCTTCACCTTTAGCTTTATCTCCATTCTCAACATCATCATTGCCTTTTTCTTCATAAGCATCATCAAACTTTGTGAAGTCCGGAAGATGGCAAAAGGGGACTCCCAACTTCTTTTGCAAATCAACCATATCACTATGAAGATGAGATAGAAACAAAATCTCCTTTTCATCATCCTCATCAAATTGTCAAGCTTGTTGTTGATGGTTGCAAAGGAGAGTTTAGCCTTAGGTTTTGGCTGAGGAGGGATGGATGGAGCTCCTTCTTTAATAGCTAGTCTTTTCCTTTTAAAAGCTTGTGAGGACTCATTTTCTTTGCTCTAATAGCACCTAGGGTATAGGCATAGGTGTTCGGATGAATAGCCTTGGTGTTGATAAGGTAGGTGAGATCAAGGAAGTTTTGTGAAGGGAAAAGTTTCTTGGTGAGGAATTTCTCATTTTCCTCATCAAGTGCTCCTACAAAGCGATAAATGGCTATGATATGTGAAGGTAAAAGGAATTGGCTCTTGGGTTTGGTACTTATGTGAATCAATTGATCCACAAGATACTGGCTAGTTTGAATTGGTTTATTTTTGATAAGGCAGAAAAGAAATCCCAAGTATTTTTGTGATACTTTTTTATTACCATCACCTCTAGATTTTATTGAAAAGGTGATGATACGATGAAGTATCAAAAGGGGTAAGGTCTTAATGTGTTTGGCTAGGGAGGATCTTGGGTCGTGTTTGGTTTCAATCAAAATTTTCGACCAAAATTCGAAATAAATAACATCAAGTGCAGAGATTATGAAGAGGATGTTTTCTCCAACTTGAGGATTTAAGAGAGAAGAAAGTTGGTCAAAAGTAATGTAAAAAGGGTCGCCAAAGGCTCGAAACACTAACCCATATTGTCCTACTCTGGAATCGACTTTATGACTCAATTGGACCGTACATATGAATTCCCATACAATTTCTTCATACCCAAGTTCATCCCAAAAGATGAACTCGTTCTAGCCCAAATTGGAGAGGAAAACACGAATTTCTGCTTAAATACCTAAGGTTTCCAATAAAAAGGTAGAAGGAATCTTGTTAGGGAGAATGATTTTGGAAGAATTGTCCTTGTACCTTTCTTTATCCTTTTTGGTAATACCTTTCATAAGGTAGAGTACAGGTGGTGCAGATGGCTGAGCCACTACCTTGCCCTTATCTACTCTGGAAATCTTCTTTGGAGCCATTTCAAAGGATAAAAAGGATTTGAAGATTTTAGAGAGATTTGAAAGAAAGAAAATGATGTTAAAAGTGAAGTGAGGAGAATACTATTGAATAAGTTATTTATAGCCATTTGAAGTCTCTGCAAACGGCTAGAAATGAATTGATGAAGAGATAGACATGGTCGACAATCAAATAACTTAAATGTCTAGGCGGTTACCCTAATTTGCATCTATGAATTCATGAGTCGCGACCGTGAATTCTAGAAAATGTAAGTAACATACAAACTTTTCTCAGGAATACGCGCTTTAACGGTAAAAAATTTGAATTCTTGACCAAAATTTATGGTGAAGCTTGATTCTTGCAACTATGATTTGATGTTTAATAGCTGGGTAATTAGGACTTGTAATTTGCGACCGTGAATACATAATAGCGATCGCGAATTATGAGTTAGTAAGGATAAGAATGAAAAACTAAGTTTCAAAAGAATCAAAATTATGATCCATATAGAAAATGCCACAAAGAAAACATAAAACATATAATTAACAAACAACACACATAACAATCATACATAAGATCAAAATTTTCACTTGAGGGAGCTTTTATCAAGCATTCCCAATTCTCTCTTAATGAAGCTCATTCTTTCTGCATTTAGAGGTTTAGTGAAAATATCTGCAAGTTGATAATTTGTGTCAATAAACTCTAACACAACATCACCCTTTTATACATGATCTCTAAAATGATCTCTAAAAAAATGATGTCTAATATCTATGTGTTTGCTCCTAGAGTGTTGGATGAGATTCTTAGAAAGATTAATAGCGCTAGTGTTATCACATTTAATAGGAATGTGATCAATCACTTTGCTGAAAATCCTTCAATTATTGTTTTATCCAAAGAACTTGGGTGCAACAATAACCCGCAACAACATACTTGGCTTCTACGATGGATAAAACAACCGACACTTACTTTTTGCTAAACTAAGATACTAGACATTCTCTTATAAATTGGCAAGTCCCGAAAGTGCTTTTTTATCTAATAAGCTACTCACATAATCTGCATCCGAATATCCTATGAGACTAAAGGATGAATCCCTATAATACCATAACCCTAAGTGAATTGTGTCATACAAATACTTAAAAATTCTCTTAAAAACATTTAAGTGCGACTCTCTAGGAGAGGATTGGAACCTAACACACATACAAACACTAAACATGATATCTGGCTTAGAAGCAGTAAGATAAAGTAAAGATCCGATCATACTTCGATATCTCTTTTCATCTACCGTGTTACCCGATTCATCTTTATCTAGCTTGATGGTACCACTTATGGGGGTCTTGGCCACTTTACAACCATTCATGCCAAACTTCTTAAGTGTTTCTCTTATGTACTTAGCTTGGTTGATTAAGATCTCTTCTTTGGTTTGTTTGATTTATAGACCGAGAAAGAATTTGAGCTTTCCCATCATGCTCATTTTCAATTTCCTAGTAATACACTTAGCAAAATCCTCACAAAGAGACTCATTAGTAGCACAAAAAATGATATCATTAACATAAATTTGAACAATAGTGTATCATACTTGTGTTTTTTAACAAATAGTGTGGTGTCCACATTTCCTTTTCAAAATAATTTTTCAAAAGAAATGAACTAAGCCTTTCATACCAAGCTCTTGGAGCTTGTTTCAATCCATATAAGGCTTTGTTAAATTTAAAAACATGGTTTGGAAAATATTGTGACTCAAAACTATGAGGTTGTTCAACATAAACTTCCTCCTCAATGATTCCATTCAAAAATGCACTTTTAACATCCATTTGAAAAAGCTTAAAATTCATGTGGCATGCATAAGCTACGAGTATCCTAATGGTCTTTAATCTTGCAACGAGGGCAAAGGTTTCATCATAATCTATGTCTTCCTCTTGGTTGTATCCCTTAGCAACCAATCTAGCTTTATTTCTAGTGATAAACTCATCTAACTTGTTCCTAAACACCCATTTGCAACCTATAATAGAGTGTTCTGTAGGCCTAGGGACAAGTTCCCATACCTTGTTTCTCTCAAATTGATTGAGTTCCTCTTGCATAGCAAACACCCAACTCTAATCATTAAAAACCTCATCAATTGATTTTGGCTCAAGTTGAGAAATAAAGACAAGATTATTATCTACAGGATTAAGTTGAGATCTAGTACTTACACATTTGGAGGTATCACTAATGATCATGTCCTTGGGGTGATACTTGAAAAATCTCTAATCTTTGGGTAGATCTTGGCTTGGCTCATCTCTTTATTGATGTTGTGGCTCCTCATCTTCATTTAATGATTCACCACCTTATTTGCTTTTATCCTCTCTTCTTGTGGTGTCTTCCAATTCCAAATTTTCAAAATCACCTATAAGATCATCAATAAAAACACCTTTCCCAATATCAACTTTACTAGATTTATCAAAGACAACATTTATAAACTCCTTAACTACCATTGAACTTTTATTAAAGACTCTATATGCCTTGCTAGAGGTGGAATAGCCTAAGAAAATTCCTTCATTAGTTTTGGAGTCAAATTTCCCAAGATTATCCTTGGTATTTAAAATATAGCACTTACATCCAAATACTCTTATGTGTGAAATCTTTGGTTTTCTATCATTCCATAGCTCATAAGAAGTTTTATTAAGAATGAGTCTTTTGAAAACTCTATTTGCAATGTAACATGAAGTATTAATGGCTTCGGCCGAAAAGTAATTTGGTAAAAAATACTCATTCATCATGGTCCTAGCCATTTCTACTAGTGTTCTATTTTTTCTCTCTACAACACCATTTTGTTGTGGTGTCCTAGCAGTTGAAAAATTATGAAAAACTTCATTCTCCAAAGAATAAGTTTCAAAAGACTCATTTTAAAATTCCTTTCCATGGTCACTTCTAATAGAAGAAATGAAGTAAACTTTTTCATCTTGAACTATTTTTGCAAAACTCTTGAAAGCTTCAAAAGTATCACTCTTATGAGCCAAAAAGGATACCCAAGTAAACCTAGAGTAGTCATCAACTAGGACTAGTGCAAAATGCTTTCCACCTAAGCTAGCACTCCTAGTAGGTCCTATCAAGTCCATATGAACTAGTTGAAGAGGTCTAGTAAAACTTACAACATTTTTTGCTTTGTGGGAGGCTTGATGTTGCATCCCCATTTGGTAAGGACCACATGTCTTGTCCTTCGTGAAATTCAGCTTAGGAAGGCCTTCCACCAACTTTCCTTTTGATAGGCTTTGAAGAAGATCCATGCTTGCATGCCCAAGCCTTCTATGCCATAACTAAGCTTCATTGCTTAAAGACATAAGATACTTAAAAGATTGGTTAGCCAAATTGTCTAAGTCAATTGAATAGGTATTGTCTTTCCTTTCACCCTTGAAAATAACCCTATTATCCACTAAAGTGGTGACTTGGCATTCCCTAGGATCAAAGTTGACTTTGTTACCTTTTTCACACAAATGACTTATACTCAACAAATTATGTTGTAAGCCACTAACTAATAAAACATTATCAATTAATGAATAACCATTCTTACCAATGGTTCTAATGCCAATTGCTTTACCCTTGGCATTGTTACCAAATATGACATCTCTACCTTCTTTTTCCTTCAATGCCATGAATAGTTTTCTATTTCCAGTCATATGCTTGGAACATCCACTATCCATATGCCAATTGCTTGATTTGGTGGCTGCCACACTCCATTACACAACAAAAGTGAGTTACCTTTTCTTAGGTACCCAAACATACTTGGCTCCTAGGGGGTTAGGAGTTGAAGGATCCTCTAATTTGATGTGAGCCTTTTTAATAAAACAATGAATGTTAACATGCCCATATTTCATGCAATAACGACATTGGAGTTTAGACTTGTAAGTCTTTCTCCTATGCACATGTTTAGTATGAGTAGGTGGTCTTCCCATGCCTTGATTATATGAATGCATGCATATACATGTATGATGAGTAGGAGTAGAGAATTTCTTATGAGAGTGAGCATGTTGTTTATTGTACATGTAGGCATGGTTAGCTCTTTAAGTCTTGGCTCTTAAGCTTAGGAGAGCCTTCCCTTTGCCCTTCTGCTTAGGAGGCTTAGTGTTAGGAGCACTTTTCTTCCCAATTATCTCAACCCTTGAGGTTTGAGGTTCTAAAGATCTAACAAATGTGGTTTGAGATGATGAGGAGGCTTCATTGAAGCCTAGACCATATCTAATTAATGGTGGTCTTTGTGACACAATCAATGTGTTTAAGGCTTCCTTTCCTTTATGGAACTTAGAGATTGAGCTTCTAAGCTCAATGACTTTTGCCTTTAGAGAGTCATTCTCCTTTTTTAATGAAGCCAATAAAGAAGATGATGTAGAAAGATTTTCCATATATTTTTTGAGCTCATCATTTGATGCTCTCAATTCGCTTACAATGTCATTGAGGGATTTATAATCATCCTCTAATTTTTGACATTTTCTTTTGTAAGACTTCATTTGTAACTTGTATTTGTCACATCTCATGGTTAGAGCCTCTAGAAGCTCTTCATCTAACTCATCAAATTCAAAATCAGAATGAGAGTGGGAAGAAGTACTTACCTCATTTGTAGATTCTTCTTGTGCCATAAAACAAATGTTGGCAACTTCTCCTTCTTCCTCATCTTCACTTAAGTTGTCATCCCAAATGGTTGAAAAGCTCTTCTTCTTTTCCTTGTCCCATCTCTTCTTCTTCTTTAATTTGGGACAATCGTACTTGATGTGGCCTTGCTTGCCACATTCATAGCAAATGACATCATTGGATCTCTCTCTTAAATTAAGAGTTGTCTTCTTGAAGCTTTTTCTTTCTTTTCTTCTTTTAATCAACTCCTTTGTCCTTCTTGAGAGCATTGGTAGCCCCTCTTCTTCTTTATCACTTTCTTCATCACTTGAGCTAATTTTTACCTCCTTTTTCTTTGTTGAGGATTTGAGTGCCAAGGTTTTTTTCTTTTTTTGGTTTATCTCCTTGGCCTCTTAACTTCTTCATTTGCTCATCTTTTTGTAAGGCTAACTCATGAGTTAAGAGTTTGCTTATCAACACATCTGTTGAAACCTTTCCAATCTCCAGATTGGACTCTTGGATGTTGCACACTCTAGCACCAAACTTATCTAAGGGAAGAGTTTTAGGGATTTTTGTGTTTACCTCATAGTTGGTGAGATTCCTTCCAAATTTCTTCATGTTGGTGATGATGGATAAGAGCCTATTCGCCATTTCAGTGATTCTTTCATGGTCCTTCATCATGAATAGCTCCCATTTAGTCACGTACATCTTCAAATGGCTTGATTTAACTAGTGTTGTACCTTTATGGTAGTTCTCAAGAGTCTTCCAAATGGCATGTGTTGTTTGGTAAGGTTACATTATTTCAATCTCTTCTTTAGAGAGAAAGGTTAGAAGAATGGTCATTGCCTTTTTATTTTTGCCATTTGATCTCCGGTGAGCTTCAACCCATTCTTCCCTTGGAATGAGTTCTTCAATTC
Source organism: Omphalea diandra (assembly GCA_949677035.1). NCBI lineage: Eukaryota > Viridiplantae > Streptophyta > Magnoliopsida > Malpighiales > Euphorbiaceae > Omphalea > Omphalea diandra. The sequence goes on along the minus strand of CATIWR010207296.1, from coordinate 15,335 downwards.
CATCCACTACTTTAGTGGGTGGCTTCCATTCTTTGACAACCACATCCCAAAGGTCTACCACATCTGTGTCAAGGTAGATTTCCATTCTATACTTCTAATGAGTATAATTGGATCTATCAAAGTGAGGCTTGAGGTGTGAGTGGATTCCTTCTTGTCCTATGAACTTTGCTCACCCAATTAAGGCTAGAATGTGAGACTTGGCTCTGATACCACTTGTTGGCCCTAGGCACTAAGAAGGGGGATTGAATTGGTGTATAAAAAAAATTAGGAGCAAGGGATAGAAAAAAGAGCCACACGATTTATAGTGGTTTGGGTATAATCGACCCTACGTCCACTCCCCAATTCTCTGCAATTGGGTGTTCCACTAACTCAAATGGTGTTTCTAAGCTCACACCTAACTTTTACACTTTGTGTTTTCAAGGCTCACACAATAACCTTTACACTTTGTGTTTTCAAGGCTCACACAACAACCTCTCTTGAGTGTTTTCACAGCCTCACACTACAACCTTTACACTTGGTGTTTAATGCTCACACCCAACACTTACAATCTCATAAAGAAAAGAAGAAAATGAGTAGCAAAAGATTGAGAGTTTTAACACAAGTAATGAATTCTCTATCTATCTTATTTATCACTATTTGGTAGAGTATTTATATCTCATACCTACCAAAGAGACGTTAGACTTTAAAGCTTAACAAATCTCCAAGATATGCTAGGCTAATTCTGCTCAAACCAAACAACAACTAAATTACAAGAAATTGAAAGCTTAAAGGTTGAGAAATAAATTAACAAGAGTTTTGCTACTATGAATGATATTCTCTTACATTCAAGTCCATTTTGTGGTGTATTTATAGGCTACAACCACCAAAATGACATATAAACAAAACTATTTTCAAATCTTCAAAATATGCTAGGCATATCCAGTATTTATTGCTTGTCAAATGAAATTCACAGTTGCGACACACATTCGTGATCGCAAGATTCACATAATCTTGTTTGTATTTAACGACTAGTCCATGTGGCATAAAACTATTGGTTTTTCAAGAAAAATAGTTGTTGTGTTTCTTGAGCAATAGTGAAAAGTCGTGGTCTTTGTTTTCCTTATTGAAATCAATGCTCATCGCGAAATAATTTGCTTGAATGGAGAAGTTATTTCACTAAAATTGCAATCGTTGCCATTTTTCGCTACTACTAATTTTGATGTTGTAACATTTCTTTAGGATACTTGGCATGATCCAGTTAAAGATTTGATTCTCTCTAAGTGAGTACAAAAGTCCAAGTCGTGACTCTTAATGCAACATACATTGCACAATCATCTATATAAGATTCATTCAATCCTTTTGAAGGATAACCGTCGCGAGCTTTTGATTCATGACTGCGAATTATGATTCAAATTTCAAATTTTCTTATTAAAGCTTCCACTCAAATTCTAAAATGGTCCCAGCTAACTATTTATAAGATTAACACTTGAAATTGACATTAGAACCTTTCAATCTATATTATCAACATCAAAAAAGAGTTTTGACTTAAACTTGACCAACCTAGTCCAACAATCTCTCTTTTTTTTTTTTTGACAACTTAGATTGAATTTGCAAGGGATAAAGTATGTATAAGTTTATTCTAAATTGAATTTACAAATGGTTAAATTAAAATATTAAATTTGCAAATGGTTAGATTGAAATGTTAAGTGGTCCCTTTCAATTTATACTCCCTCTCATCTAATGGCATGCAAGCTCTCCCCTTTATCAAGATAAAAAAGAGAGAATTAAGTACAATGATAAGCAGTACTTAGAGTAACATAATAAGAGGGAACATCATTCATTAAATCAAAAGTGCATTGATCAATCATAGAAAGAACATAGTTCAAACTTTTATTATTAAAAAAATACATAACATAATCAAACATATAAATGCATAACATAATCAAACATATAAATATGTTTGATCACACACTTAAGCCAAAATTAAAATAGGAAAAGTTAAAATAAGAAATAAAGCTTGAGGAAAGCTAGAAGGTAGGAGAGATATCATCATCATCAGTATCTTCAATAAATTCTTCATCTCCTCCTCTTTGGGCTTCATCTCCTTCTTCTTCTTCAGTGTCTTCCCATTTTTCAAAGTTAGGAAGATGACACAAAGTAGCACCAACCTTTTTTTGAAGGTCAACCAATACACTATGAAGGTGAGAGAGAAGAAAGAACCTTCTTTTGATCATTCTCATCACCTAGTCAAATTTCTTATTGATGGAAGAGAGAGAAAGATGGAAGAAGACTTGGATTTTGGCTTTACCTTGAGCTTTAAAGATGGAGTGGGATCTTAGGGGCCTTCTTTAATCACTAGCCTGTTTCTTTTAGAGGCATGAGTTGTCTCTTATTTCTTTGCCCTATAGGATCCCAAGGTATACATATAAGAATCAAAATGAATGGTTTTGGTGAGGAGTTTTTCATTCTCATCATTTAAAACTCTAACAAACCTATATATTGTTATGACATGAGAGGGAAGAAGACAATGTCTCTTAGGTTTAGTGCTCATGTGGATCAATTGATCCATAAAGTATCTCCCAGTTTGGATGAGTTTGTTTTTGGTGAGGCATAAGGGAAATGCTAGGTCTTTTTGAGAGACTTTTCATTTTCATCACCCCTAGCATTTATGGAAAAGATAATAATTCTATGGAGGAGCCAATTGGTTAAGGTTTTGATGTATTTGGCCACTGAAGTTCTTAGGTCATGTTTGGTTTTTATTGAAATTTCAAACCAAAACTCAAAATAAATGGTGTCAAGAGAAGAGATAATGAATGAAATATTATCTTCGGTTTGAAAATTAAAAAGGGAGGAAAGTTAAGCAAAAGTGATGAAGTAGGGATCTCCAAAAGCCTTAAAGACAAGACCATACTCACTTGCCTTAGACTTTGCCCTTCTACTAAGAGTGAAGGTGCATATGAATTCTTGCACGATTTCTTCATAGCCTAGTTCTTCTCAAAAAATGAATTTGTTCCGGCCAAGGTTGGAGAGTAATGTTTGAATTTTGCCCTTAATGCCCAAAGTTTTAAGAAGGAAAAAGGAGGGTATTATGTTAGGTTAGATGAATTTTTTGGTATTGGCCTTATATCTCTCCTTCTCTTCTTTTATGATTCCCTTCATGAGATCAAGAGGAGGAGGAACTTGAGGTTGGGCAACACCCTTCCCTTTTTCTGGTCTTGTGAATTTCTTGGGTGCCATGAAAGTAGAGGAAAAAAGAATATAGGCGAAAATTTGAAAATAGATGAAAGATATAAGGAAGAAAATGATTCATCTTTATCTAGCTTAATAGTTGTGTATACTTTGCATCCATTAATGTCAAACCTTTTAAGTAGATTCTTTATGTACTTGGTTTGGTTAATGATGATGTCCTTTTTGGTTTGCTTGATTTGAAGACTAAGGAAGAACTTGAGCTCACCCATCATGTTCATCTCAAACTCCCTAGTCATACACTTAGCAAATTCTTCACAAAGACATTCATTAGCAACACCAAATATAATATCATTAGCATATATTTGCACAATGAGTGTATCTTTATTGTACATTTTCACAAATAAAGTAGTATTAACCTTGCCTTTTTCAAAACCATTTTGTAAAAGAAATGAACTAAGTCTTTCATAGCAAGCTCTTAGAGCTTGTTTTAAACCATATAAGGCTTTAGTTAATTAACAAGATTTGGAGAAACATGAGACTTAAAACCCGAAGGTTGTTTAACATAAACTTCCTCCTTATGAAACTATTTAAGAATGCACTTTTCACACCCATTTGAAAAAACTTAAAATTCATGTGACATGCAAATATTAAAAGAATCCTAATTACCTCTAATCTTACGACGAGGGCAAAGGTTTCATCATAATCAATGTCTTCCTCTTTGTTATAACCCTTTTACAGCAATCTAGCTTTATTCCTTGTGACAACACCTTGCTCATCTAACTTATTCCTAAACACCCATTTGCATCCCACAACTAAGTGTTCCTTAAGCTTAGGAACAAGTTTCCAAACTTCATTTCTTTCAAATTAGTTGAGTTCCTCTTATGTAGCAATCACTCAACTCTCATAATTAAGAGTCTTATCAAGAGATTTTAACTCAATTTGAGAAACAAATGCAGTATTATTATCCAAAGCATGCATTTAAGCTCTAATACTTACTCTCTTAGATGTCTTACTAGTGATAAAATCTCTTGGGTAACTCTTTGAGTATCTCTAATTCTTAGGTAGTTCTTGAGCTTGGTTTTTTGCATATTGTGGTTAAGGTTTTTCAACTTCTTATGATGGCTTATTATCTTCAAGATCAATCATAATTTCTTTTGGCATTGAATCAAGCTCCAACTTTTCAAAGTCACCTATAAGTTTATCAACAAAAGAATCTTTCCTAAGATCAAGTCTGCTAGACTCTTCAAATACAATATCATATACTCTTCAACCACCATAATCCCTTTTTTAAACACCTTATAGGCTTTGTTAGTGGTGGAATAGTCAAGAAAGATACCCTCATCTATTTTAGAGCCAAAATTTCCAAAGTTGCCCTTGGTATTAAGTATGTAGCATTTGCTCCTAAAAGCTCTAAATTATGAAAGCTTAGGTTTTTTACCATTCGATAGCTCATAAGAAGTTTGGTTTAGAATGGGTCTTTTGAAAACACAATTTTCAATATAACACGACATATTGAAGGTTCCGACCTAAAAGTAATTTGGCAAGGAATACCCATTAAGCATAATTCTAACCATCCCTACCAACGTCCTATTTTTCCTTTCTACAACACCATTCTATTGAGTTTTAGGAGTAGAAAAGTTGTGAGAAATTTCATTCTCCAAACAATAATTTTCAAAAGATTCATTTTGAAATTCCTTTTCATGGCCACTCTTAATAGAAATATCTTTTTCATTTTGAACTCTTTTAGCAAAACTTTTGAAAGCATCAAAAGTGTCACTCTTATGAGTAAGAAAGCATACCCAAATGAACCTAGAGTAGTCATCAACTAGGACAAATGCATAACACTTTTCAACAAGACTAGTATTCCTAGTAGGTCTAACTAAGTCGATATGAATGAGTTAAAGAGGTTTAGAAGTACTTACAACTTTTTTTTCTTTGAAGGATGCTTGATGTTGCTTCCCCATTTGGTAAGATCTATATATGTTGTCCTTTGTGAACTTAAGCTTTAGCAGACCCTCTACTAGCTCTCCTTTTAATAAGCTTTATAAAAGTTTCATACTAACATGTCTAAATCTTTTATGCCAAAGCCAAGATTCATTGCTAATAAAGATAAGACAATTAAAGGATTGGTTAGCAAAATTATCTTGTTATCTACCCTTAAAACTAGGTATCGACTCTCCTTTCACCCTTAAAACTATCTTGTTATCTACCAAGATGAAAACCCAAAATTTTCTAGGGTCAAAGGTGATTTTATTATCTTTGTCACATAATTGACTTACACTCAATAAATTATGTTTCAATCCTTCAACTAAAAGAACATTATTAACAAAAGGAGCAACCTTTCTTACCAATAATTTCAATGCCAATAACCTTACCTTTGACATTGTTTCCAAATGTGAAAGGTTAATCAAGCCTAAGTCAAAAATCTTTTTGGATCTTGATAATATAGATTGAAAGGTTTTAATGCCAATTTCAAGTGTTGATCTTGTAGATTTTTAGCTAATATTGCTTTGAAAATTGAATAGATTTTTAGCTCCTTAATCTCAAAGATTGAAATTTGCACTCTAAATTAAAGTAAAGAAGCAGAAGCTCGCAACCACTATCCTCTAAAAGAGTTTAATGAATCTTATGCAGACAACTTCACGTTGAATGTCACGTCTATAGTCGCGACCATGACTTTTTGCATTCACTTAGAGGGAACCAAATCTTTAATTAGATCACGTCATACATCCCAAAGAGTCGTTGGAAGATCAAATTTCGTGGTAGTGAATGAATTATAGTGACTGTGAATTTAATGAAGCAAATTTTCCTTTCAAGTAGATGATTTCGCAGTGAGCATCACGTCTAAAAAGGAAAATAATAACCGCAACTTTCACTATTACTCAAGAAATTTAACTAATATTTTTCTTAAAGAACCAATGGTTAAATGCCATGTGGACTAACCGTTAGATACAAATGAGGTTATGTGAATCTCGTAATTGTGAATGAAGGTCTCGATCGGGAATTTCATCTTACAAGCAATAAATGTAAGATCTACCAAGCATACTTTAGAGATTTGGAACTAGTTCTATTTATAACATTTCTTTGGTGATTGTAGTCTATAAATACACAACTAAGTGAGCTTAAATGCAAAAGAATAACATTGATTGTGCCAAAACTCTTGCAAAGTTAATTCTCACAACTTCAACTTTTTATTTCTTTGTACATAGTTTGGTATGAGCTTTAAATACATTGGGTTTCAATTTGAGAGTGAGCCTTTGTATAAAAAAAACTCTTGTTTGGGTTTTAGAGTGAGCCTTAGAAAACTCTTGTATAGGTTTGAATGGTAGCCTTGAGAAAATATTTATAAGGTTTGGTGTGAGCCTTAGGAAAACACTTGTAAGGATTGAGTGTTAGCCTTGATAAAAAAAAACTTGTATAAAGGTTGAGTGTGAGTCTTGGGAAAACATTTATAAGGTTTTGTGTGAGCCTAAACGCTAAGTTGAGTGTGTTCTTGTAAAACACTAGTGATTTAGTGAAACACCCAATTGGTGAATTGGGAAGTAGATGTAGAGTTGGTTAATACCCGAACCACTATAAATCTCTTATCTTTATTCTTCTTCTACTTTTTTTCAAATCTTTTAATTGTGTGCTTCCTCCAAAATTCAAAAATTCTACTAATTCAACATTCTTCTTGGTGCACAAGGGCCAATAAATAGCTTTTTATTTTAGGTCATGTGCTTTTGTTACCCGCTATCCATATGTCAATCATTATCTTTTTTAGTGGCTTCCAAACAATCTCACATCACAAAAATAATTTACCTTTGTTTAGGTACCCAAAATACTTGGGTCCTTAGGTGTTAGGCTTAAAATGGTCCTCTAATTTGAGATATGTCTTTCTAATGTAGCAAAAAACATTAATATGTTCATACCTCATGCAATAGTGACATTAGAGTTTAGACTTATAAGTCTTTCTCTTATATACAACCATGGTATGAGTGGGAGGCCTTCTCACATTTTGGTTTTAAGAATGCATGCAAGTGCATGAGTAGTGAGGAGTAGGAGAGAAGTTTTTATATGTGTGACATTGAGCATGCCTCTTGGTATAGATGTATGTATGATTTGCTCTTTGAGACTTAACTCTTAAGCCTTTAGGTTACTTTCCTTTGCCCTTAGGCATAGGTGACCTAGTGTTAGGAGCATTTTTCTCTCTAATAGCCTTAATACTATATGTGTGAGGTGTAGATGCTCTAATGAATGTAAGAGGAGAAGATGTAGATAAGGATACCACATTAAAGCCTAAATCATGTCTCACTAAAGGTAGCCTTAGGGATATAATAAGCATATCCAAAACTTCTTTCCCTTTGTGAAATCTTAAGATAGAATTCCTAAGATCAATAACTTCTCCTTTTAAAGAATCATTTTCTTTTCTCAAGGAATCAAAAGAGGATGAAGATTTAGAAAGATTTTCTAAAGATTTTTTTAGTTCTTCATTAGAAGACCTCAAGTCACTTACAAAATCATTTAAGTTTTTAAATTCATTCTCAAGTTTTGAACACTTTTTCTTCTAAATTTTCATTTGAGATTTGTTTTTTTTCACATCTAAAGGTTAGAGCTTTAAGAAACTCATCATCCACATCATATAAGTGCTCATAATCATGACAAGAATGTAAAGAAGCACTTACCTTATTGGAGGATTCCTCTTGTGCCATGAAGCATAGGTTGGCAACTTCTTCATCTTCATCTTCTTCTTTACTTGAGTTATCATCCCTGTAGCCTTAAAGCTCTTTGTCTTCCCTTGTCCCACTTTTCTTCTTCTCGAGCTTAGGACAGTTGAATTTGATATGACCTTGTTTTTCATATCATAACATGTCACTTCATTCTTCTTGTCTTTGAAATTAGGAGATACGCTTTTGAAGTTCCTCCTATCTTTCATTCTCTTTATGATCTCTTTGGTCTTTCTTAAAAGCATGGCCAGTTCCTCTTCCTCTTTCTCACTTTCATCATTATCACTAAAGGCAACTTCCACCTCCTTATCTTTGGTTGAGGATTTAAGAAAAAAAAGTATTCTTTTCAACCTTTTCATTTTTGTCTCATTGCCCTTTCGTTTTCTTCGTCTCCTCATCATTCTTAAAGCCCAGCTCATGAGTGAGTAGTTTGCCACTGAGGACATCTGTTTTTACTTTTTCAATCTATGGATTGGATTACTATATGATGCAAACTCAGAGCACCATATTCTCAAGAGGAAGTAATTTGAGAATTTTAGTATTTACCTTATGGTTGGTGAGAATTCTTCTAAATTTCTTCATGTCTGTGATAATAGAGATGAGTCTAGTTGTCATGTCAATGATGCTTCAATGTCTTTCATCATGAAGAGCTCTCATTCTGTCATATACATTTCCAATCTACTTGATTTCACCAATGCAGTGCCTTCATGATAGTTCTCCAATGTCTTCCATATTTAATGGGCGGTTAGACAACGTTGCACTCTACCAATCTCCTCTCCTAATAAGGAGCTAAGAAGAATGGTCATTGCCTTATTATTTTTATCATTTGACTTTTTATGTGCTTCCACCTATTCTTCCCTTAGGATTGGTTATTCACTACTATCTACCACTTTGGTTTGAGGCTTATATTCCTTTGCTACAGTGTCCCGTAAATCCACCACATCACTATTTAAATAGATCTCCATTTTATACTTCCAATGACTATAGTTAGTTCTATCAAAGTAAAACTTGAGGTGAGTGTAGATTCTTTTTTGTGCCATGATCTTTTTTCACTCAATTAAGACTTTATTTGAAACTTGGCTCTAATACCACTTGTTGACCCTTATGCATTGAGAATGGGGTTGAATTGGTAGAAATTTTGAATTTTGGAGGGAAAGGTTTGTTGAGCAAGAAATAGAAGAAATAAAGAAGAGTATAATACACCAAGTTTTATAGTGGTTCGAGTATTAACCAACCCTACATCTACTCTTCAATTCTTCTAATTGGGTGTTTCACTAATCTCTAATGATGTTTTAAACCTCACACCATACTTTACAACTTGTATTTTTATAAATACTCACATACAACCTCACTAATGTTTCACAAGGCTAACACTCAACCTATACAAAAGTTTTTAAGCTCATTCTAAAACCTAAATAAAAGTTTTCTAGACAAAGCGTTACTCTGAAACCCAAACCTAATGGTGCTTAACGCTCACACCAAACAACAACAACTCAATTACAAGAAATTGAAAGTTTAAAGGTTGAGAAATAAATTTGCAAGAGTTTCGCTATAATGAATGTTATTCTTACATTCAAGTCCATTTGGTAGGATATTCATAGGCTACAACCACCAAAAAGACGTTACAAACAAAACTATTTCTAAATCTCCAAATTATACTAGGCAAATCCTGCATGTATTGCTCATCAGATGAAATTTACGGTCGCAAGATTCACATAACCTCGTTTATATTTAACGGTTAGTCCACGTGACATAAAAACATTAGTTTGTCAAGAAAAATAAATGTTGCATTTCTTGAGCAATAGTGAAAGTCATGACCTTTATTTTCCTCTTTAGATGTGATGCTTACCACGAAAATCTTCTGCTTGAATGAAGAAATTGTTTCACCAAAATTGACGTCGCTACATTTTTTAGCTATCGCTAATTTTCATATTCCAACATTTTTTTGGGACACCTGAAATGATTTGGTTGAAGATTTGGTTCCCTCTAAGTGAGAACAAAAGTCGCAGTCATGACTCTGGATGCGACATGCACTGCGAAATCGTCTGTATAAAATTTACTCAACTCTTCTGGAGGATAGCGGTCGCAAGCTTTTGTTTCATGGGCACAAATTAGGATGCAAATTTCAATTTTTGAGTTAAAATTTCCATTCAAATTCCAAAGCAATCCTAACTAAATATTTGCAAGATCAACATTTGAAATTGACCTTAGAACCTTTTAATCTATATTATCAAGATCAAAAGAGAGTTTTGACTTAAACTTGACCAACCAAGTCCAACAATTATATTAAAAATATATATTATATAAATATATGAATTTAGTAATAAATATGAGATATTTTGTAAATAAATATTTCTAAATGAAAATTTTTATTCATATATAATAATTAAAAATATGAAATAAATATTTTAAGTATTTAAAAATAATAAATATTATTTTATTACATCAAAAGATTATATATTATGAAATAGTTAAATTAACATCATTTTAATATTAGTAGAATAATTTGAATAAAACACTTTCAATTTTTATAATAATTTCTTATTTTAAAAACTTATAAAGTTATATTATAATTAATTTTTTATAAGAACTTATTACTTCTAAAATTCAAAAATATTTATTATAAAATTCTGATAAATATATTTAAAAAATAAAACAAAAGTAATTATTATTATATTATTATTACTGATAATTTAAAAAATATAATTTTAAATTTTTAAAAATGATTTAAGATAAACTCAGATCAATTTAGATTGTCAGGTTTTGATCAAATTTTATCTATTCCAATTTGAGAATCAATTTTGGCCTCCCAAGAGTATGCATGATCTCCAAGTTTTGTGGCTCGATCAGTTTGGCCTTCGAGTTTGACAATATTTTAATTAACATAGTAATTTAAATTTAATGTGCATAACAAATTTATAAAAGAAGATATTATCAAAAAATTTCAAAAAGAAGCATGTTTTTCTATTTTATTCAAATTTATTTATTATTAAGAGAATTTATGCATTTTATATTTACTCAAAATGTTATTTTTTTATCAAATTTTAGGTTTCTCGCTATCAATATAATCAAATTTAAAACTAATTTAATATTTTTATTTTTTAGGAACCTAAAATTTGGTCGGAAAATAACATTTTGGGTAATGCTTCCACAGTATCACTACATATAGTTAAGTGGTTACTATGCCTTGCAAGTCCTGCTTTTTAATGTGTATAACAGATAGAAAAACTTGTGGTCCTGAACGTTTTGTTTGTTTTTGTCTTAGTCCGAGACACGTGCACAAAAATCAGGGCTATAAATGATGATGAGTTTTTCTTTTCTTTTGTTTTTTTTTTTTTATCAACAATTACGAGTTGGTGGAAGAATTCGAACCCAAAACTTAAATATCTTAAGGATAGATTAAGTCTTGGTGTGTGAAGATGATGAGTTTTTCTTTCCATAACTATTAGACTAAGTTTAGATGCGTGAAGATGATGAGTTTTTCTTTGCATGTCTAAAAGCATATTCAATCATCTATTTCTTTTAAAAAGTATTTTAAAAAATTTTAAATATAACAAGTAAAAAATTTATATAATTTCAATAGATTTTTAACATTTTTAATTTATATTTTATTTTTATTTAATAAGTATTAACACTTAATAAAATTAAATGGTTATTGTAAAATCAAAAAATAAAAATTTTTTAATAAATAAAATACAAATAATAGTTATCATTTAATATTTTGTATAAAAAAATGAAAATAAAAATAATAGTTATCAATTAATATTTTATATAAAAAAATTAAAATATTTTAATTATAGTAGAGCGCGGTGCTTGATATCTTTCGTTTTTCTTTTTCTTTTCTTACCGTACCGAAGGTGAGCGTCTCCTTACAACCATTGATCAGGATTTCCCCACTTTGCTGTATATGCGAACTTAGTCTTCCTGCAAATAAGCTCTCCTTGTTCAGTTTCTACATTTTATAAATAGAAGACATATATGATATTTTAAATAATAACTAATACTTTTCTAAATCAATATAATAACACCATTGTCATCATCTTCATCATAGAGTTATTTACTTAATATTTGGTATGAACAGAATATTTATTTATCAAAATAAGGAAAAAAGAAAATATAGTGATGGAAGAGCAGGAAACAAACTACGCAGTACGTGCCAATGCATCGAGAAGTGTTGACTTGCCACCGCCTGAAGGACCCATGATAGCCAACACCATCCCTGGTTCAGCATACCCTGTTAGCCCATGCAGGATAGGCCGGCGCCTATTTTTCCCATCAGGCACAGTAACCCACAAATCTTTCCATGTCAAAAAAAATGCCATTTCCATTGACATTGGCATGCCCTTTTGATCTCAAATAGCCTTCATCCATGCAAGAAAACTGTTTCTTCTCGTCTCCCAATAAAACCCATCTGATAAGGAAGATCATCACCACTAGCAAAGCCAGAGCTAAATGGGAATATTGTGTCCGTGGTAAGGAACGACTTCTCCTCAGCTTCCTCATAAGAAGCTATGCTTTGAGCATCTAACTCATCATTTCTTGCCCTTGTTATTACAGGCTTGTTTTGAGGTAATGATCTGGTAGTGCTTGGATTTGGTGTCCATCTGAGCACATTTTTAGAAGTGGAATCCATATATGCTGAATTAGCGATAGGCTATATGCGAGCATGGAAGAAAATGGGGCTTGGTTGTTTGTTTATTTATCAGCTGCAATTATGAATGCTTTGCTTCCGATACAGGACGGACAAGCGGAATATTAATTGCATATAAAACAACAGGTAGCCATCGCTTTCTAGCCACTTGTTGTCTGTTTATTTATTTATTGTGATTTGATGAGTTATCTGCTGGGTTAAGATCTCTCACTTAATTTCATAAAAAAGAAAAAAAAGCTCTCTCATTTAATTTGCAAAAAACATTAATGTAACTCTAGAATTATCGGAAGATTAATATAACTTCGAGAGTTTATTTGACTTTTTAATATAAAATTTAATTAAATAAATATAAAAATTAAATAAAAATGCTATATAAAGTAAATAAATAAATTATATATTTAAAATTAAAGCATATATAATCTAATATAATCATTATTATTATTAAAATCGCATTTTATTGACTGAAAATTTTTTCTACAAATACAAATTGCAATTTGTGGTAAAAAAATATATGTAATTTTTATATCCATAAAGAGAGAAATTAAACAAAAAAAAATACAGAAATTAAATGTTAAACTGAAAAATTTTGTATTTATTTTGAAAAAGGAAACCTTTCAAACACATCCTAAGCTGCGATAGTACTGTTCAATACTAATGGCTCACAATGTATCATTGTTCTTTAATTTAATATGATATATTCAATTTCAAATTATATTTTTTAAAAAAAATGGGTTTAAAATGGATCATTTTATTGTAAATGGCTCATATTGGGTCATCAAGTTAAAGTGCGGAAAAAATTTTAGATTGCCTATAGGTTTCAGGTTAGGTTAACCATATAAATTTTTTAAATAAACGATATTGTGTTAATTATAAAAATTAAAATATTTTAAATTGAGTCAAACTCAAAATTAAAAGTGGTAAATGAGTCAGATCATCGTCATTTTCGGATTAAGTTAGATTTAGATCGCTATGCTTTTGGGTGGATCCAAGTCACTTATTGAATTTGCATACAGAAAAAATTTTAGGTAAGATTTCATATTTATTCTGTAAATAATATTTAGAGTCAGATCGAGTCATTTGTTATTCACTTTTTTTAAAAAAATATTTTTAAAATGTTCATTTGGATTCTTTATTATTTATTCGATATTTATAATAATTTATTAAATAATAATAATAATTTTAAAAATTATTTCTTAATCAAATAGATTTCACATAAATAGAATTTAATTAAATTTTTTTATTTTTATTTAAATGTTTAATAATTAAATATGATTTATTTTTTAAGCAATTGACTATATATAATGAAAATAAATAATTGAATTAAATCTATTTAGAATTATACTTAAATCACATATCATAGTTTGAATTAATTTATAAATAAGCATACAATGTACAATGACAATAAACTACTTACTAGAAAATTTTTTTTATATATTTTAATAAAATTAATTTTATCTTAACATGTGATTTTATTATGATAAAAATCAAATTTATTATAATTGTTATTAAAAATGAGAAAACTTATGATAAATTTTTATGTCAAAATTTTATCATAATAAATGAGCATATATTATAAATTGTGATATAAACACTTTTCTCATAATATTTTATTATGGTATCTTGGTGCTAAAATTTTAACACTCATCAAATTACATATAAGAAAAAATAATGTTACAATAATATTTTTATCATTATATTAAGTCCTTTATAAAATTATGATAAATTTATTTATCACAACAAATAATTTTTATTCTTATAAAATAACTTGTCATAATAACTAAAATTATAATTTAAAAACATGAAAGACACAGTAAAACTAAAAGTAATTTTATTAAAGATACAAAAATTTTACTATGTTTTAAACAAAAATAAAATATAAGTTGAATTCAAATTTAAATTTGAATTTAATTAAATAACCTAATTATTTTTTAAAAAATAAATTTATTTGTTTACTTTAGTTATTCTATATTATATCTATTTAATAATAATATTTATGTTTTATATTATCACCAAATTAATTAGATCATATTACTAGATTGACCCGTTTGGTCAGCCTTGACCCAACTCATCAAATAGATTTGATCTCAATATGATCTAAAAATTTTTAGATTATTTTAGATTTATCGAGATTCATATTATTTTTAAAACGAGTTCAGATCTAATTTCTGATTGGATAAAAAATTAATTTTTAGATTATATATAAATGATTAATTTAGAACTCTCAAAAAGATTTTTAAGAAGAGAATGTAAGTGAACTTTTATAAAATTATATCTCTCAATCTTTCCTTTTTCTTAAAAAAAAAATATGACTTTCACAAGTACAATTGAGAAATTTTAAAAGTATTAAGTATTTTTTTTATCATTAGTGTCCTTTAAATTAATACAATATGGTGAAAGTTTTATGAACAGACATTATTATGTGTTACTGAATTTAATTTTACTTATATTGAGAGAAATATAACAAATCATATTTACAGAATTTATACAATTAACAATGGAGCACACTTCAAGCTTTATTTAAAATGGTTATGAATTTTTTAAAGGACCTCTTGATCTTTGCTCCCTCCCCGTACAAAAAAAAAAAAAAAAAGAGGGAGCAGTTGAGATTTTAACATTATAATATATTTAAATTTCATAAAAAAGTAAATAGTATTTGTTATAAAAATAAAATTTAGAAAAAAATAACAAATAAATAGTTGTTTGTTATAAAAATAAATTTAGAAAAAAAAGTATAGAAAAGTATCATATCATTTCATATTTAGGATTTGTGATTTAGCACATTTAGTCCAAAAAAATTAATATTTAAGAAT